>JAQZBX010004048.1:0-62131 GCA_029593785.1 Cabassous unicinctus
CATTGAAAGACAGCAGCGGGATTTTAGTTTTAAATGAAAAGGTCTTTTCCAAACTTGTCAATAGGTCATATTCTATATGCCAGTAAGGTTTTCCATGCTGTGCAATTTGCAGGAGTTACTGTCCCAGGAAGGCCAGTAGCACCCAAGGATGGTAAGTCTGTGCAAACCCAATGTTGGGTATAACTGTGAGCATTAATTACTGCCAAAGTCCACTGTAGAAAGATATTTTCTAAAGTGCTACCAGCAAAAAGAAAGATGTTTATGGGCACCAATAAGGAGCAGATCACGCTGGTCTAACAATATGCAAGCAACATTTCCATTAGTAGATAACAAATACTAGGTAGGGGAATCTTATGAGGAGGTTTCCAATACCACACATCTTCCCTTTCTAAATTCTCTGAGATTTCTAAGGTGACATAAAAAAACTAGGCATAAGGAGAATTAGTATAGACAAATATAGGGCCCCAGCAGGAATAGGAGACTCCAGATATTAATAAAGATTTTCGCTGGTGCTTTTTGTGTAAATTGTGGTGTTAAAATAATGTTTTGAGTGAATCCTATTCCCCATGGGCTTAAGATTCCCAACTAACTAGGCTACATAGGCCAATACCATGGACAAAGGACCTCAATTTCCCCAGTTTGTATAGTTTGAGGCATGGGCAACAACAGATTATTATTTCTTCCCCTTTGAGGCTGTAGTGCAGCTGGCCCTTTAACTTGTATTCTCAATGTCTTCATTTGTCTTGTTGTTAGCATTTCAACTGGACCAGGAACTACAGATTTCCATACTGAGTTTACTAGGGTTAGGACTGGATACAGCCTCTTATCCCATTGTTGTAAAGATCCCTTATCACCTTTTATTTGTTCCTTTAAAAGACCATTCATCTTTTCTATAAGGGCTGTGCCAGTGGGTTTATTGGGAAATGGAAAGTCCAAGCAATGTCTTGGTCTATTGCCCAAGATGTGTGAAGTGATGGGTAAATGGAGTTCTTTGGTTACTGCCAATTTGGCTGACACCCTATGTAGGGCACTTACTTTTTCTAAGCAATGAATAGTGGCCCATTGTTTGGTCTTTCCTACTGAGAAGTTCATCAAGAGTCCTGTGGTGGTGTCTGTGGCAGTGAAAACATACCCTGCCCTTTACCAGATTGGGAGGGGGCCTATGTAATCCACTTGCCATCATGTTACTGGGGTCTGTGCTCTGCCCTATCAAGTGAGGTAATTGCAATGGTCACCAGAGTGATAACAATGGACACTCATTGATAATGTTCATAAGCTGCTGGCAAGTGATAGGCACCTGTAACTGCTAGGCTAATCCCCACAGGGTCTGGTAACCATGATTGACATTTTTTGTGGAGCCACTCCACCAATTCTTAGGTCTTAGTGGTATGGCTCCAGATCTTTGTGAGGGCATCTGCTTCCACATTCCAAAGGGTGTAGTTAGAGGAGTGAGTAGGGACATGATAGACAGTTACCTGTCATTACTGGCAGGCAACCTAGATGTCCTTCCATAGATCTCTCCCCAACAGAGAGTGGCCCACAACAGTCCATTTTTCTTGTTTCCAAGTTGCCATCCACTTTGTGAGGCCCTTGTATACTTCCCAACTATCAGTACAGATGGTTAATCCATCCTTGGGCTCATGTACTATAACCATCCATATGACTCTTAGTTCTGCCCACTGACTGCTTTACTTGGTGCCCTTTTCCCACCATAAAGTGTCACTGCTGGGCTACACAGCCACAGCCATCCATGTAAGAAGCTGTCCACTAGCTTAACCATTGATGTACCATGCATTCTATGGGAATGTTCCTATGCTATTTTTAGTGAGCACCTTGGGGGTGCCACCTTGGAGGTTGTAATTTTGGCCATAGATTCTTCAATGTAAGATGCTAAGCCTAGGATCTCATGCATTTCAGTACTTACATAGCTAGTGTTGAAGACACTACACTGCAACAGAGAAGCTTTTCATTTTGTTAAGTCATTTAAATGTACACTGATAGAGCAAGGTTTGTTCCCAGTTTCTGTGATCCATCCCTGACAGTCTTCAGAATGACCAAGCACTTTTGCGTTAAAGGTTCTACTTGCAACAAGGCATTATATGATGTACAAAGCTGCTTCTCTAAGGGGCTATATTGTAATTCAACCCCTTTCCATAATTGTGACCAAATCCAAGGAGTACTTACTTGGAATGTTGCTTTTGCCACAAACCCCACCTAAAGGCAATATCTGTGCTGGCCACATCCAATTCATAGGACAACTCAGAGTCTACACCCTTTAGTGACTGAGCCTGTGCTTTTGCCCTCTTTGCTCCTTCTAAAGCAGCCTGCTGGGAGTCCTCCCATTCCCATTCATGATCTTCTCTGATTAGTATATACAATAGTTTCAATATTTGAGCTAAATGAGGGATGAACCATTTTCAGTACCCCAATTACCCCAGAAGTTTGTGGTGTGGGAAAAAATTATACTTCATTCATTATAGCAGAGGGTATAGATTTTTTTTACCCAATCAACACCCAAGAATTTTACTGAGCAGTCAGGGCCTTGCAGCTTGTCCAGATTGGTTGTCTAGCCCCTGTTTTCAAGATAAGATACTATTGTCTCTGATGCTTCTTTTTGTTCTAAAAGAAAATTACTGGTTAACATAAAGTCATCAATATAATGAAATAGGGTTACAGCCACAGGTTTCTTCAATGTGGCCAGATCCTTTGCCAAGAGGTCATGACAGATGGTTGGGTTATGTGCATAGCCTTGGGGAAGCATCATAAAGGTATATTGTTGGCCTTCCCATTTGAAGAAGAATGCAGGTGGCCTGACTTGTCTAAGGAGATGCTAAAGAAAGCATTAGTAAGATCTTAAACAAAGTGATAGTGACAAAACTGGGTAATAATTTCTTGCAATAAACTACCAATGTATGGGACCACTGCACACAATGGTGGTGTTATTTTATTTAATCAATGATAATCAACTGTCAAGTTCCATGTTTCATCAGGCTTTCATACTAGCCATACAGGACTAAAGAAGGGACAATGGGTAGTTATTATTATTCCTACCCTTTGTAATGCTTTAATTTTAGCAGTAATTTTCTGGTGTCCTCCCAGGAATTTGTACACTCTGGGTGCCACAATTCTTCAGGGTGAGGGCACTTTACTGGGTCCATTTAGCTTGTCCCCTTAGCACCACTTAGGATTCTCTAGGGAAGTAGAACTGACAGGAGATATCTGTAAATAGTATGATATTTTATAAAATTCTCTCATGTTACTGTGGGGATGCACAATTCCAAAATCTACAGGGCAGGCTGCAAACCAGGGGCTCCAATGAAGGTCCTTGATGAGTTCCTAGGAGAAGTTGACTGTCCTAAATGGAACTGGAAATTCTCTCTCTGAATGCTGAAACTAATTCCCCTTTTAAAGCCTTCAACTGATTGGATAACACATCAGTCATTGCTGATGGCAATCTCCTTGATTGTAGATATGATCAGCCATTTATGTAATCAACTGACTGGTGATTAAAATCAATGAAATGCCCTTGTGTTGCAATTACCCCAGTGCTACTTGACCAAACAATTGAGCACCATTACCTGGTTGAGTTGACCCATTAGCCTACCCATCAAACCACCTTTATCATTCTTCATGGGAGGTGGAATTCTCCTATGATTGTCTGTAATGTGGCATTCTGGAGAATGTCAATCCCCAAAATAAATTCAGGTACAAAAGAAATATACACCATACACCTTTGGAGAGGTAATCATCCAATTTGTAAAACAAAATTTTGTTGCTTAGCATAAAGTGTTTTTCCCCCATAGCCATCTATATTCAGCACAGGTCCATGGAATCATGTTACTTTGCCATGAATTAAAGTACACTTCGCTTTTGTGTTTATCAAAACCAGTACCCTTTCCTGATTAGTAGGGGACTAATAAACAGTTGACTTTACTTGTGGCCTCTGATCCCTGGGGTTTTTGGTTGTTATTTTCACTTGGAGAATCTTGATTCTTCCCCTATGGTAGTGGTACCAGTGTCTGCCAGGCTACTGCTGGGGGATGGAAGGTTCCTCGGGTTGGGGTGGCAGCTTTTTTCCTATTTTCTTTTCTCCCTCAGCATTCTGAGGGGCCAGTTTCATAAATTTCCTATCCCTCAGGAGTTTGCTCCAAAGTCTCCCTAAAACTGCATTGGGCTGCCTGTCTTTTGTTTCTAGCTCAGTGCCTGTGGTAGTAAGATCTACCCTCAAATCTTGTGCAACACACAATTAAGACCATCATGCCCTTGGGATGCTTCCCTTGCTGCCCAGCCCCCAGCCCCTTTTCTCTCCAGCCTTCCCAATTCCCTTGAGTCTGCTATAGCCTGCCTGTGCAGCTTGCAACTCAAGTTGCCCCACTGGGGCTTCAGGAATTACACAAGAGGTCCATCATAATGGTTGGCAGCAGTAACTAGCACAGTATATTTTATTCCTGCAGTAAATGCTTTGGTGCCAGACTCCACAAAATTGGTGGCATAGATGGCATGTTTCATCCCCAATCCCTGAAAAATATCCTGTAACTCTTCCATGGATTGCCAATGAGGAGTGGCATGGGGCATATCCCCTTCATTAGTCCATGCAGCCTGACATACATCAACCAGCCATACCAATAAAAATGCTGCTTTTTGTTCCTCTACAGGTGGCATGTAAAAGCTTACTTAGAGTAGTGTGAGTCATAATGGATGTCAATTTACTCATATCCACCCCAGATAGTACAACTCCTTCTGCTCCAGTGTCCCATAATCTTAGAAGCCAGTTAGGCAGAGGTTCTCTAGATCTCTTCCTGTACCTTTGCCCCAAATTGCCTAACTCAGAAGCAGTATAGTCCCTCATGGGTACATGCAATTTTTTCCTGGTGTGTTGGAAATATTTGACCCCAGAGGACAGGTCCTGTAACATCTTCCACTTCTGTTGTATTATAGGGCACACCCTTGGTAGGTCCTCATCTTCTTCCATGTCCCATTCCTCCTCTTTCTCCTCACCTGAGGTGGAATCTATAGGATCCCATGCCTTAGGGTAGCACCCAGTGATCATTAATATCCTCCGGGCATGGACTCGAGGCAGCCTGCAGCCTCTCACTCAACCATATCTACAAGCCAGGTTTTCTAAATGTTCATCAACTTGGCACAGGTGATCAGTTAAGGAGTCTTTCATTTCTGCCTGTGATAGGTAAATATTCCTTTCTAACTTTAACTCTTTTAAGTGGCACACAGAGGCTTTTGCCACTTGTTCTGCCTTGATAGCCACCTGCAAAGCTTCTAACATGGGCCATGCAACAACTGTTGTTCTTTGGTGGTCTCCCTTCTTATTTAAGTGCAGTTGCTCTGTTACCTGCTGTAGCACAGTCAGTACCTGCCAGAGTTTTAGGACATCCCATACTCTCACAGCAATCTTCACTTGTCCAGGATGGCAGCCACCCCTCCCTACATGGACCTTATAGGGAAAGCTGGGATTTCCCTGATGATTCTCCTTTCCCTGAGCTTATGCCTACTACTGCTCACAGTCCATCAATCTCTTGGCTAGTTCACCAATTGTTCCAACCCACTCCTAAAGGGTAAGATTTGGGGCAGCCATGAGACCAAAGAACACACCAGACACTGAGTAAGATATAAACTTTATTTGGACCTATGAACAGGAAAGAGTTTCCAGTTGTGGCAGTCCAGAGACTGAATCTAGCACTCTGCAAAGAGATGGGAAAATGATGGGTGATATAAGGTTTTCAGAATAAAGATGTTCCATAGAGTATGAGAACAAAGTTTCTGCTAGGGTCCTGTGACATGCATATATGGGGTCAGGTAATGTTATCACTATGTATGCAGGAATGAACTTTTACCACTCTGAAGAAAATATGGTTTACAATACCATATATACATTCTTTCCCATCTGAGAAGTGTTGGTAACCTTTAATTTATATCCATGTCACATAGGCAGCTACATGATGAGGGCTTAAGTGGAACCTGGGCCCTGGGTCCCCAACCCATTTACTGGTAATTATCATAATTTAGCTCAGTCTTCCTCCCTCTCTTCCCTGAAGCTGTACAGTGTTTTACAGGAATCCAGAATTTCAAAATAGTTGATTCAGAGAATTCTTTCTGTTTAATGGAAGTTCTGGGAGAGTGACTTATTCTGCAAGCTTACAACTCTGTCATCTTTCCAACTGATGTTAACTTTTGTAGACCCTCTTTGTAATCTATACTCTTTTCTCAGAATATTATGTGTGGTAGGCTAGGATTAAGGACAAATATCCATGCATACTTGATATGATTATACTCATGAAGCCATTGGTGTTGTATGATAATTTTAATTAGGTTATGTTGGGATCAAGAATCATTTATGTGTTGGTGCCAGTGAACTCTTTTGATATATAGATTGGCTATCTTTGGGTGATTAACCATGCTTGGTGGCATGTTGGGTATAGGTGGCTGAGGAACAACAACCAGCAATCTCCTCTTTACCTTCCCTGGATATAATTTTAGGGTTAGCAGAGTATTGTTTGAGCATTCCTGGGCTTACCTGGTGAAGTCTTGTAGGTCATACAACTAGCAAAAATACTAAAACCCAGAGCCTGAGAAAACATTGACATGCCAGTCAGCAATGATTGACTTAGGTATAGGTAATACCTAATGGCAGATTAAAAGGAAGTGGTTTTTTTTTTTTTAAGTGGTTTGCATTCACTAGACCTAACTTTTCTTCACCTGTAAGGTGATCCAGACTATTCCACTATTTGAATTAGGAGCTATGATCTCTACTTCCTGGTGGCTACAGTAGTGTTTGGAAGTGGTCATATGCAATGAATATGGCAATAGGAAAAGGTTTTAGCCCCACTATCTGAAATATGACCCCATCCATGGCATGCTGATGCTTGGTTTTTCAGCACAAGTGACTGCCTCTGGTAATTTTTTGGCCACTCGTGAGTCTAGAGGGAATCCCTTTTTAAGGGCCCCTTCCACCAGGACAGAGGTGCCTCTGAGGCTTGAGGTGGTTGCTGTGGGCCCAAAAACCAGTTGGTAGAGAATGCTTGCGGTCATGAGTGAGTAGTCTCAAAGGGACCTGCCAGATATACATTGCAGGAATGAATTTAAGGTAGTGTCATTGAACAGTGACTCTGGTATGATAAGTTGAGGATGTGTGGAAATAGGTGAGGTTGTAAGCTATTTCCAGATGTGGAGCCTCATAACAGCCCTTTTAATGAGAAAATTATTTTGTTTTCATTGTGTTGAGCCGCCTGCCATCCCTTTGGCCACCACTCAAGAATCATTGAATTTTCAGGGATTGGGCAATTGGTGACTAAGAGCAACTTGGAGAGAGAACTTAACAACTCCCATCTCTGCCAACTGTGAAAACCCAATACAGCCATCTTAAGTCAACAGGGTGCTTGAGGCCAGAAGATACTCTGTGGCCCTCCAATGATCTCTGTTGCATACAATAGTGTTGGCATCAGTGACATATGCTGACTCCCTTTCCAAGTCAGACAGTTGGTCCCAAGATCTCCACATTTGGCTAAAGAAAGGGGTAATGGGAATGCTGTGACCAGCATCTCAATATCTGTGTAAAGGGGCTGAACATGGGTGAGGCCATATCTTCTTACAGTTTGGAAAGGCCCTGTTTGTCATGTTTAGCACTCTCCTGTAGGTGACATTTCCATTTTACTAGAGAGGTTTCAGTGGCCAAATTGACCTCCTACTTGGAATGTCTCTTACCCTTGACATTATGGGAATCTTTGTGGACAAGCAGGCCAGTCATGGCCTTATAAGCACCTCCTTTTTATTAATTAACCCAATAAGCAGCCAGGATTTGCCATACTTAGTCCAAGGACTCTGTGAGGCATACTCAGAGCCAGCTAAGGCCTCTAATTTAAAATCTATTCCTGATGGACCATGTGCAGGGAGGACTTATTTGAGTCCAACTCTGTCACTCTCAGGAGCGCAGATCCCAAAGTATAGCCCACTGATAAAACATCAATCTCTGGGGTTATCCCCCCTTATATAGGACCTGGGTGTGTCCAGAGCCCTCAGGAGCCCTTCTGTGTGGGGTGATATCCACTTTGGTGTTCTATGAGATCCTACTGAGATGTGCATAAGAGTTACCTCTGGAATGACCTCTCAACTCTCTTTGAAGACTCTTAGCCACATAAACTCATTTGTCTTTACCTTTTCCCCATTTTATTCAAGGTCTTTTTCCAGTCATATTGCCAGTAATCCCTCATTGCCAGGGAGGGTCATCCCAGGGAGTTATATCCCACACTGGGGGGAAGGTAATGTATTCATATGCTGAGTTTGGCTTAGAGAGAGGCCATTCCCTTCTATTCAAACTTATATGTGATGCTGGAGTTTGTATGTGTACTTCTAGAGACTAAAGCTTTTAGCCTGTCCAGGTGCCAGCTATGCCTGGAATCTCAGTGGAGCTGCAATTCTTACTCTACAGCTCAATGGACTCACCCATGTCACCGGGTGAGTAGATGATGATGGACAATGGCCATCCCAGGGAATGGAGGGCATCTGCAGCTGCAGGCAGGATAATCCCATCCATAGTATCCATGGGATATAAACCCCATCTCACTTGGAGGTGGAGTGGACATCACCATCCCAAAGTCCTCAGGATTGGGGGAAGAGCTATGGACTAGGGTGGACTCACTGGTATTCTGTTGTAGACATATTGTGATTCAAGCAATGGAAGAAATTACAACATAGATATGGAGACAGTGGCCCCTGGATGCTTTTGGGGCAGGGAGAGGGAAAGCAGTTGTAATACAGAGGCTTTTTCAGGACTTGGGAATTATCCTGAGTGACATTACAACAACAGATATAGGCCATTTTATATCAGCATATAATATGCAGAACTGTGTGGGACAGAGTGTGGTCTACAATGTGGACTATGGTCCATGCTTAATGACAAAGCCCCAGAATGTGTATATCTATTGCAGTTGATGTGCCACACTAATGAAAGATGTTTATGTGGGATGTTATGGGAGATGTGGGAGGTGGAGAACATGGGAATCCTTGTAATTTTTGTGTAACATTTATGTAATCTAAGCATCTTTTAAAATATAAAAATTAAGAAAAATAAAAAAAGTAAACTGGTATGAAAGATGAAGATATACCTGATATCTGTTCCTCAGTAGTCACTGTCTGGGAGAGGTGATGTCAGCCAAAATTGTATTAGTATGAGTTAGTGTTTCCTACTTTAATGGCAGAAACACAGTTTTTGAGTCCAGTGTAGGCATCACTGTTGGACTAACATATTCAAATAAAAAGCTTCTAAATTATTTTTTTTTTTACATCTATTCCTGATGGGATGGGGAGCACAACTTGGGAAATAGCTTATTGTGCCAATTTTAACATGCTTGTTGGGTCATTCCCCAGGTTAACACAGTCGATGTACATGTGATTTTGTATAAGGGCAGAAATAAGAGTAAGAGATGTGGTGTATGTCATTTCCAGAACACGAATAATCTTAAATTAGTGCCTGAAGTCTGCTTGTGCTTGATTGCAGTAGGAATCTGCCTTCTCTTAGAGGACAAGAGAATGCTGAAGAATATGACAGAATTTAATGGCCCTTGTATTTAATGGGGTGCTATTGCTCAGTCTTATTTCTATAAATTGTGTGTTTGTCTGGCTAGGTCCTCTCAGAGGCTCTCTTCAGAGTGACCCCTCAATCAGATGTCTGCTATATAGTGCAGCTTTAATTATTAAGACTGTTTTTAAAAGACTGTTTGTTAAGGTTTGGGCAGCTGTGGTTAGACATTTTTTCTTCTCTTTAATTTCTTTTAAGGTATTGGCACTGAGTGAAACATGTTGACCAAGTGACAGTGAAGCAGTGGTCCATGCTTCTGTATATATTTTTATTAATTAGATGATATTTGGTAAGATTAGGACAGGTATAATTGATAATTAATGTCCTTTCCTGTGAAAGTTTAAAAACTGGCCAAATAAGGCTGTTATATGAGGAAGTGGTATATATAATTACTCCCTATTTGAAGTGATCTTGCACTATAAGTGGAGTCCCACTGTACTTTGTTTCAGATCTTTGATTTGCAGGAAGAAGAGATACATAGATCCTGAAAAGCTGATATTTATGACTCTGATGTGAGCTCACCTTATGGCCTGCCAATAGCTCCTCACCCTGTCTGTGGCCCAGGACCTCCTCAGAGTTCAAGATGAACAAGGTTCTCTTTTGTGAGAAAGTTCAAAGAAATGCTATGACTATTGTATCATCTCAATCTTTTAAAATAACAATTGGGCCTCATTAATTGATTTCCAGTGGACATCTTCCTTGGTATTAATACTAAGTATAGATATGTCAGATACCATATTAAAACCTTTCAGCAACCCATCTGCCCATTTCTCTTTGTCCCCTTGAACAAAAATTTTAAGTATGGCTAAATCTCCAATCAAGTAAAATTTTGAGTTTTAATTTCAAATTTGGGCTCCCTTTTGGGGTGTTATGCAGGGTAAAGGGACAGAGGGACAGATTTGTGGTTCCCACTGACTAGACTCATAGGCAACAATTTCTCTCTCTTTAGGATGTTACAATTGACCCTATGGGGATTTGGGTTAGTCTTAATTCCCATGATAGTGGCAAGATCATCAGACATAGCCCCCAGTGGGAGCACTCCACCAGAGCTTTGGTGTGCTGATAAACAACAGCACTATGTGGACCCATGTATATTGCCTTTCTTAAGCAACTTAGAAAATGCCTTTCATGTCTTAGGGGGTACTGGCACAATGTACTCAGATTCCCACCTCCTTTTTTATTCTCAATAGTGCCTTAGTCATCTCATAGCAGGGGTTAGATCTTTCGTATACCATGGGTCAGGAGATGAAAAGCTACAATAGTGGAGATAGCAGCACATTGCTTTTGGGGTGCTATTATGCTTCCTGTGGTGGGGTTTTGCCTCAAACCAAAGGTGGGTTTAATACCCAGATGCACAGTCCACAGCAACAATGTTTAGAGTCTCCCACAGAATTCTCCCAGCTGCAGTGATCTAAGCACTGGGAAGTCTACTTGCATTTAGCCCTAGCTATCTCACTCACGAGTCACAGCTCAAGGGATGGGATAGGGAGGAAGTATGCCAATCTCATGCATTGCAGTTTCCTACTATTACAACCATGACAAGACCTTCATTATGTAGCCAAAGTTACTCAGTGTGTCACCTGATGTCATTCTTTGTAATTTGGAGGAACACTAGAAACCACAGTTTTTCCCCTTTTGTTGTACTAGAGCTGTCCATTTGCAGTTTCTGGAGAGGGCTTAGATCTACAGGACTACCAATTTGAGTGGGAAGCTTAGGCACACTTGGCAGAGGTAAAATGTGGAAGCACAAAACAGCATGGATGTACTTCACCAAGCCATGGACCCTTGCTAGATAAGATTAGCCATTGGAGAGAGCTACTTAATAATCCAAGAGCAGCTCATGGGCATTATGCCTCATTTCCCACAGGCTTGATGAATACACACACCTCGCTGCATAACTTGATCCAAATTATTTAGTTGGATATCAAATTTGGATCTGGGTGAAGTTCAAGTGTGACCACAATGGGAAACTGAAGCCATAGTGCATGCAAAAAGATAGTTCATTACTTACAGGGCCCAAAGAGAGAGGGGTGCCCTGAGGGGTTGACAAGAAGTGTGATGGGCACCAGCAATGAGGAACACACTGGCAGAGACACCTTTGAGCTTTTACCTTTATTGTGGTCCAGGGATGGAGTTTTTAGGCTCCCCAAAGGAGTCAAAGAATGGTTAGTTTAAAGTAAAGATATATGAAAAGGGAAAGGGACTGGGGTCCCAAGGTGGTGGGGATGCTTAGCTTATTATTTGGGGCCAGCAGTAGATTTTAGATAAGGTGTGTAGGTGGTGAGGACAATGGCAAAGATTTGGGTTTGGGCTCTGGAGAAATTTATGTTCCAGAGCTAGAAATCTGCTTATTTAATAGGCCAAAGAACAGAGTTGAGGCAAGTGGCTTAGTAAAGTAAGATGGATAACAAGGCAAAATCCAAAAATTTTGATAGTTATGACAGCAACCTACTTTGCTTCAACATTGAAACAACTGGCCCAAACACATAAATAAACAAATGAATACATTCTGAAATAATTCTTAATATATAGATGTGCATTAAAATATATAAAATCAATGTGTATACTATTATTAATTTTTTTATTTTTATAGCTTGAATTTGTATAAATTATCAAGTTAGATCCTTGAATTACTTGCTATATAAAATATATAATTGGATTAAATAACAAAACAGAATAAAATATTAAAACATATTGATAAATAATTTATCTCAAAATGGGAAATGCAATGTGCATGTAAAGGAAGAGACAAAATTGACTATATAGAACTTAGGGTTTGAAATAACAATGAGCATCAAAAATGTTTAAAAATCAGTCACTAATGAGGAAACTATTTCCTCAAGAAAATAACTCACAAAAGAAATGAAATATTTAATATATGGCAGGTTTTTCCAAGCTAATAAACCTATGTTTGATAGAGCAAAAGCAATTAGATGCTGTTATGGTTAAGCAAATATGTCAACTCAGCCAGCTAACGATGCTCAATTGTTTGATTAAGCAAGCACTGAGCTAATTATAACAAAAGGACATTTCATGGATTTTAATCATCAGTGAGTTCATTGCATAAATGGCTTATTAGATCTTCAATCACCTGAGGAGATTGCAGTTAACAATGTGTGACATCTCATCCAACAAGTTGAAGGCCTTTAAAAAAGTGATTTTGTTATTCAGAGAGAGAATTCTCATCTCTACTATGGACAGCCAGCATTTCCTGGGTAACTCATCAAGGACCTTCATCAGAGCCCCTGCTTGCAGCCTGCCCTACAGTAGAATTTGGACTTGTGCATCTGCCTGATTGTGTGAGATAATTTCATCAAAATTCATACCATTTACAGATATCTCATTTGTTGTTTCCCCAGAGAACCCTGATACAGATGGCTGTTTGAATAGTTTAAAATAACCAATAGATATGGGGGGAAAGCTCAACCTCATTCCCAATAAACAAATTGAAATACAACAAAAATGAAAAAAAATAAAGACTTGACACACCACTTTATATATATAATATAGTCAGGCCAGGATATCTGAAGCCTTCTTCCATAAGTTTGCATGTATCTTTCTGAAGACTGCAAAACCAACCCTTTCACAAAAGAATAGAGAAAGGTATTCTAGGATAGTGGGCAGGAGCTCCCAGGATGCGACAAATGCATATTGTCCTCTTCCTTTGTCCCTCAGCCCAGGAGAACCTAGTCATTAGGATTGGTGATACGAATATCCATATTTCACCCCATCTAATTTATCCTAATCTCTTATTGGCTAAGGTACTCCTTTCCCTTATTATTTAATTACTTACAGGTTGTTTTTATTAAAAGGCAGATTTTGTTGAGCACTTTAATTTTATTATATATGACAAAGTAATTGAACCCATTTGAGATTGTTTGAGTGACTCCAGCCTTATAGTTTGACCAAAAAATAAAAAGCAAACTATGACATTTAATTAAGAAAGCCACTCTTATTTACCCAAAGATATTGAATTTACAGTTCTTAGGCTCTTAATTCTTATATTAGAATGTCATTCTTAACCATCATTCACTCTGAATTTTAAATTCACCCAGTCTTAGTTCCAGAGATTTTTATTGTCTATTATTATTTCCACAAATATTTATAGCCTTTGATTTATTGCAGTATTTTCCTATTATCAATAATTCATTGTTAATCTGGTGGTCAGGGAATGTGAAATTCTGGATGCTGTGGCACTGAATGGCTAGGAGAGATGCTCTTCCTGTGGTTAATTTCAGAGTGAGACTTCTCCAGAAAGCCAAGGCCTTCCAAGATATGTTTGTTCTTAGGAACAAAAGCCAAACCTGGGAGACTCATGAAAGTAAAGATCCCCATACACATGATTTTTACATACTTTTGCCTGTAGTCAGAATTTTACCTCATATTCAATATTATATGGGTTGCATTGGTTATTTGAATTTTTTTTTACCAAGCACATTTTTAGTATATAATAATATATCAGAATTGTGCTAAGGATTAAGGTTTGAAATAAAAAAAAAAAATGACTGTCATTTTTGGAAGTCACTTTGTTGTCAGGCAAACTATCCCCTAAACCAGGATAATTTAACTTGGAAAGAGCACAGGAGAAAAGGCAAAATATGACAAAAGAGGAACCATAAATTAATCTGGGTTCAAGAAAACTTTCCTCAAGAAATAGAGGCTGAAGGTCATGTTTAGTAATCAAAGGAGTATGTTTGTGGGGTTTTATTCATGAATCTAAATTATTTTCTTCTCACTCCAGTTTCCATATATAACCTTTTATATAAGATGCTGAGTTTTAGGGATCTTTTTGTGCATAATCAGATGTGGCAATGATAAGTGACACCAGAGGAGTATGAAGAAAAGTTTATTATTACTCATAGATGCAAGGAGAGAGAGGAGTGCATGTCTAGCAGGGTCCATGGTGAGCACATCAGTAGGGTAGGACTCAATGAAACCGGTGAAGTGGGGAGCCCAAGGTTATGGTGGACATGGCATCTGTTTGTGAAGATGTAGAGATTGGTAAAGCAAGAATGGGGGTTGTGGATATTGTATTTGACTTTTGTGGGAGAGTGAACCT
Organism: Cabassous unicinctus; assembly: GCA_029593785.1. NCBI lineage: Eukaryota > Metazoa > Chordata > Mammalia > Cingulata > Chlamyphoridae > Cabassous > Cabassous unicinctus. The sequence goes on from JAQZBX010004048.1 coordinate 14,649, forward strand.
GAATATCATGGGGAGGAGAAGAAGAGCTATCTTGTATAAGCAAGTGCTAGGAGTGGTCAATTAGGAGATGAGCAACAAGGTATGAGATGGTGAAGAATCATGACAGTACAAATAGAACCTATTTGATTTTAATTCCCTAGAGATGCTAATCAATGATAGAAATTGCATACCAGAATATTAGTCAGCTGTCTAGTGTGCATAGATACATATATTTCAAAAGGTTAATAGTATACTCCTCTGTAATTGTATTTGGGAGTATATACAATTTCACAAAGAGAATGTGCTGCTCATTACTCTAAAGAAAATGATAACAAAATTGTAAATCATACATCAAAAATAACTTGGGGCTGCTTTACAAATTCATTGCAATCCCAAGGGAAAAAAAAACCTAAGAGCCTTCTTTGCAGAAATGGAAAAGCCAAGTATCAAATTTGTTTGGAATGCTAAAGGGCCCCAAATAGCCAAAGATATCTTTAAAAGGAAGAACAAAGCTGGAGGACTCTCACTTCCTGACTTGAAAGCATATTTTTTAGCTACAGTAGTACAAACAGCATGGTACTGGCATAAAGATACACAGATTGACCAATGGAACTGAATCAAGAACTCAGAAATAGACGCTCAAGACTATGGTCAGGTGATTTTTTACAAGGCTGTGTAGCCCAACCAGCTGGGCCAAAACAGTCTGTTCAACAAATGGTGCTGAGATAAGCAGATATCCATATCCAAAAGAAAGAAAAAGGACCCTTATCTCATACCTTAAACAAAACTTAACTCCAAATGGACCAAGGACCTAAATATAAAAGTGGAAACCATAAAATTCTTAGAAGAAAAATGTAGGAAAATATCTTCAAGATACTGTGGTAGGTGGTAGTTTCTTAAACCTTACACCCAAAGCATGAGCAATGAAAAAAAAAAAAAGATAAATAGTACCTCCTCAAAATTAAACACTTTGTTGCTAAAAAGACAATTTCAAGAACATAAAAAGGCAGCCCACTCAGTAGGAGAAAATATTTGGAAACCACTTATCCAAAAAGGGCTTGCTATCCATGTTATATAAAAAGATCATGCAACTCAATAATAAAAAGACAAGTAACCCAATTTAAAAATGGGCAAAAGACTTGAATAGACAGTTCTCTAAAGAGAAAATACAGATGGCCAAAAAACACGTGAAAAAAGGTAAACATCACTAGCTGTTAGGGAAATTCTGATTAAAACTACAATGAGATAACATTTCACACCTTTTAGAATGGCCATTATTATTTTTTAAAAGCAAAACTGGAAAACTACAAGTGTTGGAAAGGATGTGGAGAAACAGGAATACTCCTTTGTTGTTAGTGGGAATGTAGAATGGTGTAGCCTCTGTGGAAGACAGTTTGGCAGTACCTCACAAAGTTGAATGCAGAACTGCCATATGATCCATCAATACTGTTACTAAGAGTATATTCAGATGAACTGAAACAAGGACATGAACACACATTTGCACACTGATGTTCACAGCAGCATTATTCAATTTGTTAAAATATGGAATCAGCCCAAAGTATCCATAACCCAATGAATGGATAAACAAAATGTGGTATATACATACAATGGACTACTATTCAGTAGTAAGTAGAAATGAAATGAGGATTTATATGATGACATGGATGAATCTAGAAGATATCATGTTGAGTGAAGTAACCCAGACACAAAAAGACAAATACTATATGTTCTCACTAATATGATCTAAATATCATGAGTAAACTCACAGAGGTAAACAATAGAGTATAGGTTAATATGAAATAGAATGTGGGTTGAGAATGAGAACTGAAGCTTGATATTTGTAGAATTATTAATAAGATTAATTGTAAAAGTGTGAAAATGAATAGAGTTGAAAGGAACACATGGTGAGTATAACTAAGACTGCTAATTTATTAAAATAATGATTGTGGCTGAAAAGGGTGATCTCTGGATGTAAATGTCAATTGAAAGGAAACTAGAGAATAGTCTAGGATACACATAAAATAGTGACTTCGGTGGTGGAGGAAGTTCATGGTTAATAGTATAAATATAAAAATGCTCTTTTACAAAGCACTAAGAATATGGTGATACACAGGACAATTACAACTAGTGTAACTTGATGATAGTTAACAGTAATAATGCAATAATTTGTAGCAATGCCAGGAAGACATTTCAATACTAAATGACAATGGGGGATATAAGGGGGTATGGGATTGTTCCTTTTAGAGTACTGAAAACATTCCAAAATTGACTGAGGTGTTGACAGCACAACTCTGTGATGAAAATGAGAGTGTCTGAGTGCAAACATTGAATGGATTGTGCACAGCATGAGACAGTTTAACACAAGAAAACCAGTGGTGGATGAGGGAATGTGGTTAACAGGACAAACATTTTCTCATGAATCATAGCAAATACATAATGCTTATATATAGGGTGATAATAATTGGGTAGGTTGGAGGAAATACACCAAATGTAATTTATGGGCTATAGTTAGTAATAGTACATTAACAGTGCTCTTTCTTAATTTGTAACAAATGTTTCACAACAATGCAAAATGCTGATGATAGGGAGATGTATGGAAACCTTGTATGATTTAATGTATGTTTGTTTTGTAAATTCACAATCTTTACTACACACTTATTGTTTATGTATGTTCATGTATGATATAATTCAATAAAATTTTATTTTAAAAAATACAACCTTAAAAAACACCTAGGGTTTCTAACATTGTAGCATAAAATCTGAAGTATAGAGCTCACAGGGTTTTGATCTTAAGCATCTTTGTCCATTTCCTTTAAGGTATTTTTACACATTGAGGAGGACTAGCATGTGCCTGTGAACTATGGCATTGCACTGGGATGCTGAGCACAGATTTACTCTTCCCATGGACACACAGTTATGCCTGGTGCCTGACCACCAGTGTCTTTGCTTATTTCTTTCTTGACAAATGTCCTGGACCTTCAACAACCTGTTTCTTACTTTTAAATCTACTCAGGCTTTCTTCTGACCTCCTGGCTCACTTTTGAGTTTATATTGCAACAGCCGATATAATTTTCTCATTTCACTCTTTCTTCTCAAATATTCCACACATTCTAACCAAAGAATTTATAAGGGAGTGATCTGTGCCTTTTTCTCACTGTTTAGCCACAACCATTTATTTATCTACTTTATCCCTCTGCTATCTAATGGTGACATTTTTATTGTTAAGTTCCTACTTCAAAGGAAATATGTATGAGTACTTAATGGGCTGTTCTTTTAAAGCAGCTGAAGCATGACATGCTCAATAAATGTGAGCAATTTTGTTGTTTGTTTTATCTATCATTTGGTTTTCAAAAGACAGGTACGCATTTTGCTGTCATTGACACCAGGTGACTCTACTCAATAACAGCTGGAGTTGCACATTGAGAATGCTGGGCATCTGTTTCTGAGAGATATTTATCAAATATGATATACATTAAGCCAGCACCACTTAAACTCAAAAACTAAAGCAATATCAATTATAGATTTTATTAACAAATTATAATGCTACATTGTTGATACACATCTGATTCAAGATTGCATTTTAGAGGAAAATAAAAACAGGTTCCATTATATGCTGTTACTCTTCTGACAATGATTTTGAAGCTATTTGGACAACTGTAGAACAGGGAATTAGTAGTGAATCATATTCCTGTATATCAATAAATTTGTTAAGAAAGAAGTAGAAATTGTATTATTCTACGTAACTGACTATATATGGAGGAGCAGAGGTAAAATTAAAAATATGGTTAATCTGATGCATAAATAACCCATTTTATCAAAGTCTTTAATATCAATCCAACCTGAAAGAAAGGGAAGTCAGGACATATTACATAACTCACACTTGGGAACAAAGAATTTTTATCTCCATTGATTAGGGCACACTTGGTCACTTGAGGCTCACTATGTATATTCAACAATACCCAGATGGTCAGAAGGAGGGAAGAATTTCAGCAAGTTCACTGTGTTTATTGAGGTCAGTGCTGGAGAGGTAGATGCATCTGGCTGCGTCTATTTTCAAGTACATTTAAGTATTGTGCAGAGTGGAGCCTTGCAAGGAGGTGATGTGCCAAGTGTTCTCTAGAGCACTTGCTCTGGTAATATTTTTGATACTATCAGTGAAGCATTTTATTTGCAGGTAACATTGTCTAAGATGTTCCAGTGCCAACTCATGGGCTAATTGACACAGCTTGGTGAAGAGCAGTTTCTGATGGGACAGGCAGGTGTATGTTAGGCAAGAAAATGCAAATTTTATGCACAAAAGTGTTGTACAGTAGAGGGGATTTAAATGATCACAGAACAACAATTCAAGATGGCCAAGTGGAGGATCAAAGAGATCTCAGAATGTGTGTGTGCATGTGTTTGTGTTTGCATGTGTGTGTTGCAGTTATTGATAATTTTTCAACTATGCCTTCTTTTATTTAATTTGTTCCTAAATTTTTGAGGAAAGATTAAAGCATGAAGAAAAGTACACAAATCATAAATATAAGCCCCCATAAGCTTTTACAATATGAAGGTTCTCATAACACTGACTTCGGATCAAGAACCTGAGCTGTGAGTCAGGTGGCCTTGATGCCTTTTTATAATCACTACCCCCCAAAGATAACCAGTATCTTAACTTATAAATTCATGTCAATACATAACTTCATGCTGTGAGAATTTGTAATTTCATCTTTCTTGTAGATTCCCACTGTTCAGTTGTGGTGCTTAAGTTCATGTGTCAACTTGGCTAGATTATGGTGTCCAGTTGTTTGGTCCAGCAAGCACTGGCCTGAGAGTTACTGTGAGGACATTTCATGGATTTAAATAATCTGTAAATTGATTGCATCTATGACTGATTACATCTACAATCTAAGGGGATTGCTTTGACAATGAGAAAAGTCTTATCTAATGAGTTGAAGGCCTTAAAAGGAGAGATGATGATTTCAAGTCAGAAGGAAGAATTTCTGTCTCTGACTGAGCCAGCCAGCTTCTCAGAAATTCATCAAAAACCTTCATTGGAGTTCTCAGCTTGTGGCTTGCCCTATAGAATTTGGACTTACCTATTCCCACAGCCATATGAGACAATTTGTATAATAAATTGTATAATAGTTACATTACATTATGTTATATATAGATTATATTAATGTATATGTATATACTATACATATATTAGTTTTATTTCCCTACAGAATTCTTGACTAATACAAAAGTTTTATGTTCTATAGTAAGAAGCCTTTTATTATACATTGATGTAATATGTCATAACATATTGAAAACATATATACTATATTGCTGAGCATTCTTTATAATATTCATTATATATATATATACACACACACAAACACAGACACACATGCATACATAAATACATATATCATAATTTAGGTATCCATTGTACTCTTGAAGTCCAATTGGTTGTTTCTCACTTTGAGTCTATTAGAAAGCCATTTTTATGAACATTCTTGTTCACATGTTTTTGAAAACATAGGTGCATTTTTCTAGGGTTAATTAAGAGTAGATATGATTAGTCATATAATATGCATATGTTTAGCTCTGGGAGATGTGGTAAACCATTGTTTCCTCAGAATGGTTGCAGAGAATTAAGGGATGTGGCTGTGTGTTCAGTTAATAGAAAGTTGTTTGGAGCACAAATCAAAGTAGACAGTATGCAGTCACTTTTCCAGAAAAATGGAACATTTTGTTATTCAAAAGATAATTGGTGGTATATGATATAAGTGGAGCTTTTGTAAGTGTGTGCTTCAGTGTTGACACATACAAGGAAAAATGATAGAAAAATTCAAGAGGTACATCTGAACGTCCTGTAGGACTCAAATATTTGCTGTTCAGTTTATAAAAATGCTTCAGTCCATATGGTATTTGATCATTAGTTCTGCTTACAAATTCTTGGTAGTGATGATGTGTCTAATATAATACCTTCCCCTCCCTTACAGTCCAAGCATATTAAGTTGAGAGAGAGAAGAATAAATTTGCTCAGCTTTCAGTTGAGGAGATGATTGTAGATTAATGTTCAGACAAACCGGAGCCTTCATTCAACTATGTTGTAACACAAAGTTGGGGGCAGCTGAGAAATCAACCTGCTTTCACCTAAGCTGCTAGGCAAAAGTCTGGAATATGCTTGATTTTTAAGACTAGTAACTCATACTTGATGATTAGAAAATTTTGCAATAGTCTCCAAAACTATATACAAATATTCATTCATTCCACAGTATGCAAAGATATTAATTGTCTGATGCTGTGCTAACTGCATTTAAAGAACTTAAAATTACAGTTTTAAACTCTGAGAGTTTATAGTATAAAAGGAAAAATTGATGCTTCCAAATGGATATTTCTCTAATAAAAGTCAGAAAATTTGGGGAAATATGTTATAGAAAATATTAGAAAGCTGTTGTTTTAATCAACAAAAGCGCCAGTTAATTCCTTCATTGAGGAGTTTTAGAAATAAATCAGCAAACATATTTATGTGATTTTTAAGTCAATGTAATTGTTCTGATTACCAGAAAGAAGATACACATATTTTCTGGCATACTTGGGGTTAGTAACATGCCTGCAGATATTGGCAACTGTGATGGTTAGGCTCATGTGTCATCTTGGCTAGGTTATGTTGTCCAGTCATTTGACCAAGTAAACACTGTCTGATTGTTAGTGTGAAGATATTTTTGGCATGTAAACCATCAGTAAATTGATTGCATCTCTGGCTGACTACATCTACAATCAACTAAGGAGATTGCCTTCAACAATGAGAGAAGTCTCATCCAATCAGTCGAAGGCCTGAAAGGGAGAAGTGATGATTTAACCAAACAGGAAGCTAAAGCAGTTTATGGTCTCAAAAAGAAGGGTCTGCTAATGCAAATGCCTATTATGTGAAAACAAGTTTGGAAGTGGATAATGGGTAGAGAAAAGAAAAACTTTGGGGAGGGTCTCAAAAATGAGAGAGAGCTATAGAGAAAGTCTGTATCATCTTAAATAAAATATAGTTCATCATGAAAAGGAATATGGATGTTAACAGTATTCCCAAATGTGTCATTGGAAATCAGAAGAAAGGTGATCCTTGTCTTAAAGAGTTAGAGAATTTGGTGAAGTAGAGATCTGATCTTGTATAGAAGGCAGAACATTTCCAAGCTTAAAGGTACAGCCTGATTTCTCATTACAGCTTATGGTAAAATGAAGTACAAAAGAAATAAGCTGAGAAATGAACTTTTTATCACAAAGAAAACAGAAATTGATGATTTGAAAAATTATGAGCCTTCACAGATAGTGTGTTCTGAGACTAGGATGAGAAGTGGCTATATCATGGACTTCTCTGAGCTTCAAGAAAGTAAGTCCCTGGAGAAATGTTCTCAATGTGAGGGTTTAACTTAATATGGAAGCAGTCAGCCATTTCAGTGGAAGCTAAGATTGGAAATGTAGTTATATAGGAAGGATCTGTGAATGTTTTATTGTGGGATGGTTTGGTCTGTTGTGAACTGCATGCAAACCCAACAAGTTTTTTTGTGAAATATGTGTAAGTAGAACCACTGCCAGCATGGACTAAAAGGGACAGAGAAGGGATGAATTGAAAGAAGAATGTCTTCCAGGAGAAACCATGGAAGCTGAGGGCTGGACTGAAACTATTTCCATGGGTAAAGAGAAAGGGTATCACCATATGTGTTGAGAGTTTTACACCTGTTGTTGAAGCAGAAAGACCATCTGCCCCTATACCTGGAAGAGTGGGTTTTGCTCCCTGTTGTTCAGGAAGAATGCCGCTATCTCAATGCTCAGAGAGGGTGGGACCTTCACCCCAGTGTTAAGGAAAGCATGTCTACTTCTCAAGCACTTGGAAGGGGTGGGGCTGCTGCTCTATATGGCCCCCAAAACAAACAATCAATTAATAGATGGCTCTAAGAACTTGGAAACTAATGGAGTTCATCCTTCTGGGTTTCCATAATTGTTTGGAACATGTGACCCCTGCTTTCCTTCCAATTTTCCCTTGTGGAATGGGAAAATCTATCCTATTCCTATTCCACCATTGTATGTTAGAAGCAAATAAGTTGTTTTATAGGATTCACAGGTCCAAAGACAAAAGGGAATTTTGACCCAAGACAGATCACACTCATAAACAATTTTGATGAGGCTTTGTAATTAGCATTGTTACTGAAATGATTAAAGACTTTAAGGATGATTATTTTTTGTTTATTTGGTCTTGCTTTTGTTTTTGCTGTGGGAATAACATGTCTTTTGGGGCTCCAGAGGTCAGACTGGTGGCTTGAAGCTAGATTACCCAAAAATAACATATGTTCTTAAACTTAATTCATTCCCATGTCTGTGAATCCATTGTAAATAGGATCTTTTGATGAGGTTTCTTCAGTAATAGAGTAGCCTGATTGAATCAAGATACGTAGTAATCCTATTACTGAAGGACTTGTAGGGAAGGCCACAGATAGAATAAGCCAAAGGGAGCAGCCAGAAACTGAAAATGAATGGAAACAAAAAGGATAAACAAGAAAAGCCTGCAATATGCATTTCTTTTTGACAGAAAGACAAAGCCCCAGTCTTCTGGGAGAAAACATTGTCTTGCTGATGCCTTGATTTTGGACTTTTCCTTGTCTCAAAACTGTGAGCCAATAAATACACATTGTTCAACTCAACCCATTGCATGATATTTGCTTCATCAGCCAAGAAACTAAAGGAACATCAGAAAACAGAATTAGCAAGGATTGGACTCCAACAGGGTTCCAAAAGTAAACACACCCCTACCTTTGGCAAAGGGTTCCATCAAAAATGAAATAAAGCAAAATCAAACTAACTAAATACAGTAAAAGAAATATGAAGTTAAAAGAATTCCTCCAAGAAACTTGTGGTCAGACAATGACACTCTAGCAAGTCTAGGCAACGTTCATAGGTTTTTCAGCTTTTGGATTTGGGAAGGGAAAATAAAGTTTCATTAAATTTTATTTTGATCCAGGAAACAATTAAATTGTGTGATCCATAATGTCCTCAGCTTTAAAATGGGAGTAGTAATACACAACATATAAGATAAATTGGAGAAAAAAAAACAATTAAGACCAATTGTTCAGTTGATTGGGTGTAAGAAATGAAGAACACATGACAAGGTATTTAAACACACACACACAAAGAGGACACTTACACAGCTGTCTAATTTACTGTATTGTTCTTATCTGACTAAATAACATTAAATCATAAAAACCTGAGTTACAGACATGAATATCCTTCACGGATTGAAAAATAAGCTTAGTGTGGAACTCAAGAGGCATCTATGGCCTCATTTACTCAAGTTTATCTGGGTGTGGGAAGTTAAAGGATTTAAAAGTAAATAACATTGGATTAGAAGAATGGACAAAATTATGTTGTGTGCATTTGGAACAAAAAGAAAATGAATGCATTCACCATGAAAAAAAAGTAAAAATATACTAGAGTACTACCCTGATAAGTAAATATAAAATCAGTTAATGATTTATGGACATAGAATTGTTCATAATATTCCATTATTATCTTTAAATGTCCATGGTCCATCTATCATTTATAATATTTGCAATATTTGCATTCTCTACTTTTTCTGATTTAGGCTGACCAAAGTTTTATCAATTTTATTGATACTTTCAAAGAATCAGTTTTTTAAAAATTCTCTATTGTTTTCCTGTTTTCAATTTCATTGATTTTTACACTAACATTTATTTTCTTCTACATTTATTGCATTTAATTTTCTATTCTTTTTCTGTTTCCTAAGGTGAAACGATAGATTCCTTATTTTGTATCTTCTTTTTACATATATATACGCAATGCTATAAATTTCCCTCTATATTGCTTCGCTGTATCTAAAAATTATTTATTTCTTCCTTGTTTCTTTCATGTTTCTATCACTTCTGCTGTTATTGTATCTTCCCTTTATGTTCTTAAACTGGCTGTGTTTCAAATACTGTCAATCTTTCTATTGAATTAATTTAATGTCTCCTCTGATAGATATTTTGAACATACAGGTTGTGACAGTTTTCTTTCATTGTTCTTCAAGTAACAAATTATTTTTTTTATTTACCTTTAGTGTATAAGTTATTAGTAGACCTTTAAAATCCCACTTATGTGGTCATTATTTTTTGCTATTATATCTTGCTTGATAACTTGAATGATGAAAAAATGAAAAAAAAATGGAATTTAAGATGAATAATTTTTCATTTTCTTAAAGATTTCTTATGAATTTAAATGAACATGTGTTACTGCTTGAGAATTTATGCAATTTATATTCTCTATATTTGTGTCTATTCATGCTTTTTTCTGAGATTACAATACCTAATGACCTAATATAAACATGCATTTTACCTTCACTTTGTAATTATTTAAGTTTTTTCCCATATGCCTAGAATATAGATAATATAGATATATAGATAGATAGATATGTTATAGATACACATAATATCGATATAATGATATAGATGATATATACATTTAGACACATATAAGGATTTAGATATAGATATAATTAGATATAAATGTACTATGATTTAAAATTTTGTTTTGAGATAGTGTATCCACCATAATAGCTAAGGAATAGAAGAGTTCCAATAGCAATTAATCTCTCATGTTACCTTTTTATAACCACACATACCACCACTACACCACCTTCCAAAACATAATGCATGGTGACCACTAATCTACTTTCTTTTTCTAAATTTTCTTTTCATTTCAAAAAAGTTATAAAAATGGAATGAAGCCATATGTAACTTTTGGAATTGACTCTTTGTCATTCGACATGATTCTGTGGATATTCATCCATGCTGATGCATATATCAATAATTTGTTCCTTTTTATTGCTGAATAGTATTCTATGATATGCTGGTATTCCAGATTGTTTAAACATTACCAACTTAAAGGTGGTATTCAGATTTTGGCTGTTATGAATAAAATTTCTGGAAACATTTAGACATCTTTGTGGACCTAAGTTTTATTTCTCCCTTCACATTTGTATGTCTTATATTTTATTTTATTGACTCATTGCATTGGCTTTAACTTTCTATATTATTTTGAATAAGAGTGGTGGCAACATATAGGTTTGTATTGTTTCTGATCAATGGGAAAAATCATCAATCTTTCACCATTAAGTATCACATTAACAGTAAAATATTTTTGAATACACGCATTATAAAGTTGAAGAAATCCCTTTATATGAAGTATGCTGAAAATTTTTATTAAGAATTGGTGTGGATTTTAGTCAGTCATTTTCTGTGTCAATTGATACAAATCATATTAATGTTCTTTTTATCTTGCTCATATGGCAGATTACATCATTTTATTCTTGAATGTTGCACCAACTGTACATACAGGGAATAATTCTCACTTGATCATAGTGTATAAATAAATCTTCTAGCACATCTTTGTATTCAATTTACCAATATGTTGTTGAGGATTTTTGTATCTAAATTCATGATGTATATTGGTTCATAGCTGTTTTGCTTGCATGCTTGTTTGGTGTGTGTGTGTGTATAGGAGATTGTGTGTGTGTTTGATTACTTTTGATTTTAGTATAATAGTAGTACCATAAAATAAATTGGTAAGTGTACTTTCCTCCAGGTTCTAGAAGAGGTTGAATAAAATTTCTGTGAACTATTCTGCAAATATTTTGCAGATTTCTGTGAATAATCTGGGCTAAGAGACTTAGTTTTAGAGACTTTTATGATTATGAATCCAATTTCTTTAATAGTAAAACTACTCAAATTGTGTATTTCAGCTTGATTAAGGTTTGATGATTTGTCATTTTCAAGAAATGGGGCCTTTTATTGTGTTGTCAATTTTAGGAGGCTAAGTTGTTTAATGTACTCCCTTATTATACTTTAATTTTTAAATTATTATTTTATTTTACAAGCAAACACCCTTACTTTGCCCCTCATTCTTCACTTAGTATATCTTGTTTAGCCTTCCAAGGGACTTATTATTTTGTTGAATTTTATGAACTAACAGCTTTTACTTCATTGGTTTTTCCAATTGATTTGCTGTTTTCAATTTCATTGATGTGTGATTTTTATATTTTCTGCCTCTGCTTGCTTGATGTATATTTTGCTCTTCTTTTTTTCTAGTTTATGAGGTGGAAATTTAACTTACTTATTTGAGAATTTTCCTTTGTACTAATGCAACCATTTGTGGAGATGGTTGATAGACTATATGTTATTGGGAAACAGGCTCAGGCAAAACAAAAATTCTCAGCAAATAACCACTTTATTACATACATAGCACAAAGCATGCAAAATAAAAGTAAAGTGGTCTTATTGTGGCTAATCCCCCATGCAGGCGAACTGCTCAAGTCAAGGTTGGTGGATGGCAGATTTTGAGATGGTGATAACCACTTAGCTTCCAATTGAGAAAGGTCATAGATCTTATGGGACAGATGAAAGGACTGTTTTCCTTGCAGTTGTAGATCTTCTTTTATTTTGGGATGGGCATTGTCCATCATCATAATTTTGTTAGCTGTCCTGGGTGAACCCAATGAACTGGAGAGTTGTCTGCAATGCTCCTGAGATTAAAGGCTCAAACAGCATCTGAACAGACTTAAGATTTAAGTATCTGGGACATATATTGAATGGGTATTTACAGGTTCAAATAAAAAGGGTAGAAAAATAATGTATAGGAAGATTATAAATGAGTCTAAATCTGTTAGATTTTAGAAATAGGCTATCATTTATTCCAAGGTAAGGTCCACCAACTGGGTGCAGATTTCATGGGATGGTGTGCCTTGCTATAGTATCCACATGTCTCAAGAGCCCTCAGCAGCACCCCAGAGTGATGCTTTGTTTAATGTGGCAGTTAGTGAGATCTGCCTGAAATGTGCATAAGCATTACCTCTGGAATGACCAACCAACTCAGTTTGAAATCTCCTAGCTCTAATAACTTTTTTGTATTTGATGTTTCCCCCTTTTTGTTAAAGTCTTTTTTTCCAAATGTGTCACTGTTTGGCACTTGGTATCAATCCCTGAGTGCCAGAGAGGATTATCCTCAGGAAGAGAATGAAATTGTATTGTTTACCAAACACTTTACTTCTCCAGTTTCTATACTCCTTCCTGATGTTCCAGTATTCCTTATTTTATCTTTTCATTTTAGTTTATATACTTTCTTTAACCACTCATCTATGACAGGCCTGTTTGTGACACATTCTACTGGTCTTATTTCATGTGAGAATGTCTTGAATTCCCATAATTTCTAAAAGATATTTTCATGGATACAGAATATTTTGTTGGCATTTATTTTCTGTTTCCACTTGTAAAAAATTGTTATACTGTTTAGCTGGCCTCCAAAGTTTCAAAGATAAATTTGCTCTCATTTATGTAATGTTAGACCTATAAGAGAAATGCTGATTCACTCTTGCATTTTCAAAAATAGTTTCTTTGTTTTAGTTTTGAGAAGTTGGTTGTGGAAATTGAGTGTCTTTATGTGGATTTCTTTGAATTTATAGTACTTGATATTTTCTAAACTTCTTTTGTCTGTCTTTAGAAATTCTGGAAATTTTAGTGATTACTTATTTGACAGTTTGAAGATTTTGTGAATCACAGAAAGCATCATGTTCTTGGAAATAATCCATTCTGGTGGGTGTAGGACTCTTTCATTGCATTAGATTCAGTTTTGATTAGATCACTTTTGATTTTATCACCCTAGGGCTTTTGATTGGGCTACATCAGTGAGACATAACTCAGGTTAGGTCACCATCCTTTTGTTTGAGTGTCATATAAATTTAGACCTGCAAGCAGAAACACACAAAGACAGCTTCCATTTTAGCCTGTCATGTGACAAGAGACTTCAGGATCTCCACACCTTCACAAAACAGAGAAACTATAAGAGGCTGAGAGAGAGGCCAGAGGCTGGAATATGCAGAGCACAGAGGCAAGAGGCCCTTGAGAGGCTAGGCACGTGAAGCAGCTCAATGCTTAAGAGACAGAGCACTGCCATGTGCTTAATAGCCCATGCATGAGCTTGGGGAGAAAAAGAGCTCAGAGGAGAAGGCAGGGAGAGACTGGCAGAGACACTCTTTTGCCTTGACATATGGCAGAAGTCCACGATCAACTGCAGCCAAACTTTGCAAGACAGCATCTCTGATGATGCCTTGATTTGGACATTTTCACAGCCTCAGAAATATAAGCTTTTACCCTAATAAATTTCTACTATAAAAGTCATACCATTTCTGGTATTTTGCTTCCAGCAATTCTAGCAAGCTAAAACATTTACATAAATAGTTTTCAGCCCGACCCTTTACTACTCTCCTTCCAAGACTATTTGACATGAATCCTATATTTTCATTATAGTTCAGAGGAATTTAGAGCTCAATAAATTTTATCATCCTATTTCCTCTCTGTTGTTCATATTAGATAATTTCTATCACTTTATCACAAGTTCATTAATTCTTTAGATGGTCCAATCTTTCTTTTCAGTTGAGCCAACTTATTGAGTTTTTGTTCAGTTATTATGTATTCATGTTCCAAATTTCCTTTTGGTACCCTCTTAGAGATTTCCTTTATTTGCTGGAAACCTATTTTTATTATCTATTTTAATATATTTAAATCATAACCATAGCTTATATGACATATGATTTAGAATTTCCAGTGTATTTAAAATAATTGTTTTCTATGTTAAAGGTTATAAAGAAAAGGTAGACAAAAACAAAATCAAATCAGTAATGTAAGCACAGAGAGTGAAATTCTGAAAAAGAATAATCAAAGATAATGCTAGAAATTAAAGACACTATTCAGAAATGAAGAATACCTTTGATCAGCTCAGCAATAGACTGAACATGCCTGAGGTAACAATCAGTGATCTTGAAGGAATATGAATAAAATTTCCCCATATTTAAATACAAAGAGAAAACATTTTCAACATCTGTATTTTCCTCAAGAATTTTTTTTTCTGTAAACTTACAACTTCTGTAAAAAAAAAAAAAAAATAGAACAGCATGTCCAGCACTGTGGATCAGTTTCAAAATGTGAAACACAGGTGTAATTGAGATCTAAGATGCAGAAAACACAGAGCAGAGAAGAAATATTTATAATAATTATGGTCAAGAAATCTCCAAAATTAATGACCGAAGACAAAGGGCAAAATTATCAACCTCTGAGAATGCCAATCAGAATAATTATAAGAAAATTTCAACTAGACATTTTATATTCAAACTTCAGATATTTGAAAAGAACACAACCTTGAAATAAACCATAGAGGGAAGAAAAAATCTCTAGTATAGAGGAATAAGAATACAAATTCATTTGACTTGTTAGAAACCATTTCAGGAAAAAAGAGAGTAGAGTAGAAGCATTGAAGGTAAACAAACAAAAACAAAAAGTAAGTACCTAGAATGCTGTATTTAGTGAAATGAACCTTAAAGGTCAAAGAAAAACAAAGGTTTTCTTCAAAGAAATGAAAATTGTGTGAATTAACAGTCAGCAGTTCTATTCTGCAGAAACATCAACAGAAATTCTACAGATGAAGGAAAATGATATAGGCCAAAAACATGGATTTGCATAAACAAAGGAAGAGTATCAGAACAGCAATGAATGAAGGTAAAAAGATATTTATTCCTCTTCTTCTTAATTGAAATGAAAGAATAATGTTCATTTAAAGCAATAATACTAACAATGTATTGAATGGTTATGGCATTAGTAAAAGTGAAATGTAAGACATCATTAGAGGGATGGAAGGGGAAATTGGAAATGCTCTGTTTTGAGGCACCTGCATTATCCATGAAGAGATATAGATTTTTTTGAAAGTAAACATAGATTAGGTGTAAATATATATTGAAAACTGTAAGATATGGTGTTAGTTTTTCTAAAGTATGACTGATATGCTAAAAGGGGAGAGAAAATGAAATCACATCAAATGCTCACATAAAACCAAAGAATTCCTTTAAAGAAGGGATTAAAAAAAATAATGAAAATGTGCAAAAAATAGAAAACAGTTACAAATATGGTAGATATTAACATAAAGGTTAAAACACTAATTAAAATGCAGAGATTGGAGAACTGATACTTAAAAAAGACCCACCCATAATGCAGTCTACAAGAAAGCAAATTATATTATAAAGACAGATATTTGTAAAAGAAATGGGATAGAGAAAGACATATTATGCTAACCTTAATCAAAGTAAAGATGGAATATCTATATTAATTTCAGGCAAAGTAGAATTTAGAATAAGGAAAATCATCAGAGATAGGTAGGATCATTGCATTTTGAGAACAGGGGCAATTCTCCAGGGGGATATATAAATTGGAAATATCATGTTAACAGGAAAGCATCAAAATCTGTGATGAAAAAACTGATAGAGCTGAAAGGAGAAGCACATTCAATATTTTATCTAGAGATTTCAGCACACTTTTTTCAGTAAGTGGCAGATGTAGAAGGCAGAAGGGCATTAAGGCTATGGTTGTGATCAGCCCTATCCATCACCTTAGCCTAATTGACATTTATGAAACATTCCATTCAACAGCAGCAGAAGACACATCCTTTTCAAGCTCAAATAAAATATTCTACAACATAGACTACATTCTGTGACACTAAACACATTTTAACAAATTTACAGAAAATAAACAATATAAAGTATTTTACTTGGACACAAAAGCAATAACTAGAGAGCAAAAAAATATATGACAAATTGTTTTGAAATCTCCTATAATAGTGGATTTGCTCTTTCTCCTTTCATATGTATCAGTTTTGCCTCACATATTTTGTTACTCTGTTATTGCAGCATGCATATTAAGGATTTGGATGGCTTCTTAAAAAATTTACCCTTCTTTATTTCTCATAATTTTCGTTGTCCTAGTGTCTGATTTTTCTGAAATAAACATAGCTACTTTAGCTTTCCTTTGGATTAGAGTTAGTATGATAATACTTTCTTCATATCTTTCCTTGTAATCTACCTATGACTATATTTAATATATTTTTTTGTAGACAACTTATTAGGGTTTACTTTTATATTTACTCTGCTTCTCTTTCTGTCTTTTACTGGATGTATTTTGACAATTCATTTTTAAAGTGATTATTTATATCTTCCATATGTGTGAGTATTTTCTATTAATTTTCATTGCTCTTTATTGATTCTTTATCTTATGCTTTTTTCTTCTAATTATATTTTTAATTGGGACCTTTATGTTATTCCATTTTCCCCCCACAGCATATTATACTTCTCTTTTTATTTTTTTATTGCTTTGCTATAGAGTTTGCAATATGCATTTACAACTGATGTAACTCCACTTTCAAATAACACATCTTCATAGGTAGTGCAGGTAACTTATAGCAGATAATTCCCAATTCTTCCCTTTCATTCATTATAATATTGCTGACATTCATTTCCTTTATCTATAATTGTAATCACTCAATAAATTGTTAGTAGTATTTTCTTGAAAATCTATTATTTATTATATCAATAATAAATAATAATAATAAAATCTATTATTTTCCTTCATTTATTCCTTTTCAAACCCAATTTATATTACATGCATAATCAAATTTGTCTTCTATAGCATTTTTTCTTCTCTTTGAAGAACTTCTCAATATTTCTTGCAAAGCAAGAGTGCTGGTAAGAAATTAGTTCAGTTTTTGTTTATCTGAGAAAGTCTTTATTCTCCTTCATATTTGAAGGAAATTTTTATTGAATATAGGATTTTAGTTTAGTGTTATTTCTTCAGTGCTTTAAATATTTCACTTCACTCTCTTCTTGCTTGTATGGTTTTTCTGAGAGAAGTCCATGTAATCCAAAACTATTGGATTCTATAGGTAAGTTATAACCAGATTCTTTCAAGTTGTCCACTTTATCTTTAGTTTCCCATAGCTTGCATGCATGTCTAAGTGAATGTTTTATTGTATTTATACTCTTTGCTGTTCTCTGAGCCTTCTTTATCTTTGGATTTATCTCGGCCAGTATTACCTCAAATATTCTTCTTCTCCTTTTTCTCTTTCTGATATTCCAATTGCACCTATGTTTTCAACTTTAGAATTTGGAGATGCTCACTATTGCTACAAATCTAGAAATTAAATTAATTTTATCAAGATTAGAAGGCAAAAGGCAAAACTGTCTTAATAAACTTTATTTTTAGAGAAGTTTTAGGGTAACAGAAAAGTTACATCAAAGTAAAAGGAATTCACATGTAACCACCCCCCACACACTCACACACACAGTTTCTCCTATTATTAACATCTTATGTTAGTTTGGTACATTTGTTACAATTGACAAACTAATATTGAAGCATTGCTACTAACCAAAGTCTACAGTTTACATTATTGTTTATACTTTGTGCTGTACAGTTGTATTGGCCCTGACAAATAAATAATGTCATGTGCATGGCATTGCAGTATCATATTGAACAATTTCACTGCCCTAAAATGCTCTGTGTTCCACCTATTCATCCCTCCCTCTCCCTTCTGAACCACTGTCTTTATATCAATGTTAAAGGCTCTTCCATTAACACAAGATAATAACTAAAATATCAATAAATATACTTTGGTCTGTGGTTACACTTTCCCTTATGTTTGTTCATTCCTCAATCCTGAGGGATTTGGGATGATGTCCGCATGGACAGATTCAAGCTGAGAGGGGAATTAGATATTATGAGGCAGACTGAAGGAATTGCTTTCCTTGCAGTCATGGATACTCTGTGTTTTTTGGGAAGGGTTTTTTCCATCTTCATTGTTTTGTCAATTGTCCAGGCCATGCCCAAAGAACTGGAGAGTAGGAATTGGCCAATACTCTTCTGGGATTCAGGGATCTATCTACATAAGAACAATCCAAAGATTTGTATCTCAGAGAGACACATTTAACAGCTATATTGAGAATTATAGAGTCAAATAAAAGGAGTAGAAGAATCATGAGTGGGGGAATTATAAATGAGTATAACTATGTTATTTTGGAGAAATAGATTAATGTATTTTCCCAGAGCCCACTGATGGGCTGTTGATTTCATGAAGCTATATGCCTTGCCACTTTGGCCCAGACAACCCAAGAACTCTTGGGAGTACTTTTGTTTGAGGCAGGGGTTTTTAACCAGGTATCCACAGAAATCAAAGCTTTCAGGGGTCTGTGAGCTTGAATTGAAAATAATCAGTTTGATTAGATGTCCAACATGATATGTGTATTGTCTTGTCAAATACTATATCACAGTTTTAATGTTCTTATTCAAGATCAACAACTGTCTGCTCATTGACATGTCTTTAAAAATTAAAATATAACTTTAACTTCCTATATTTTTGATGTATTGGATTATTATTTAAAGTGTGAAGAAAGAAGCACATATGTATTGTATTACAGCATGTATTTTTATTTTAGTAACTGTATTTCAATATATGTAACTGATTTCCTTTCTAATTTTATTTTATGTATTTAAAAACATTATTTTTATGGGGATGTGTTGTACAGGTGTGATATATTTACAGTATAGTGTGGACTTAGCATGATATTTATTTTTATGTAGTGTGTTCTGAGTACAGTGGATAACTGCCTGCAATAAGGTTTGTAAAGATGGTGGAAAAGGTTTTATGATGCTGTGGGAAAATTTGAATTTCTAAATGTTTGCCAAAAATGACTGTTTGAACAGATGTGGAACCATGTTAGTTTATCAGGTATTGAAATTATTGGAAAGTTGTAAAATGTAATTTTGAATAATCCTAAAATTTAATTTAAAGACATGCTGATGTTGAGTGTAATCAAATTGTCTGCTGCTGGATTCTGAGAAGGAGTCTGTGGTTTTCACCTGACTGGCAAAAGGGTCCTTGAAAAAAAAAAACAGGTTAGGAATCCCTGGTTTGAGGCTTTGTTTATTGTGGCATTTACTGAAATCTACATGAAACCTGCATAAGCTTAACCACTGGAATGAGCTCCTAACTCACTTTGAAATATCTTAGCCTGAAAACCCTTTTTTTAGTTAATGTTTTTCCCTTTAGTCAAGCTTTTTCCTCATGCATCACTGGTTAGTGCTTGGTATTAATACCTCAGTGTCTGAAAGGTGCATCTCTGTGAGTCATGCCAAACATCCAGAAGAAGGTAAGGAGTTCATTTGCTGAGTTTAGCTTAGATAAAGGCAATATTTGAGTAAAAAGGAAGTACCCCAGGCATTAATTATAATCAGGCTAAGTTTGTTTTTCACAAGAATAAAGTTCATAACTTAAATCAATAAGATAGAGGGCTTGGCATATCAGCCTGTTTTCTTTTGTTAAGCATGGCTTATATATTCCTGAGATTTTTGCCATTTTATTTTAGAAAGTAACAGGACTTACCCAGGATGGAAGTTTAATATTTTGTTAGCTACTGTGTGGGTCTTTATCTATTGATAAAACATACCCACGAAAACAAACACATTCATACCCCGGAGAAGTAGGCTTTAGGTGTATTTCCCCCATATGTCACCCAACAATCAACACCCTGTATAGTTATATACCTTTCTTATAAATCATGAAATAACATTTTTATATTTGTTTTCTTAACCACAATCCTTAGCTACCCCAGAGTTCACTGAATTACACAGTCACCAGTTTTACCATCTAGCTTTCCTTCCAGCATCATGAATGGCACAAAACATCCCCTTTCAGACACATTCAATAGACACAATTCAGTGCTGTTAATTACACTCATATTTCTGCAACACCATCACCTCTATTTCCAAACTGTTACAATCAACCTAATTATAAATTGTGCACAGATTAACATTGGCTCATCAATCTTTCCTCCCATTGCAGCTCATGGAAACCTATCTTCCATACTCTATCTCCTTGAGTTTGCTCAATATCCTTAATTCATATCGGCGAGATCATACAATATCTGTCCATTTTTGGCTGGCTTATGTCACTCAACATAAGGTCCTAGAGGTTCACCCATGTTGTCACATGTGTCAGTACTACATTCCTTTTTACAGCTGAATAGTATTTCATCATATGTATATGACATTTTGCTTATCAATTCATCATAGGAGCTTTATGGTCCTGACTCTTATATTTAAGTTTTTGATCCATCTTGACTTAACTTTTTATAGGATGTGAGCTAGGGGTCTTTTGGATATGAATATCCAGTTTCCCAGAAGCATTTGTTAGAGAGACTATTTTGTCCCAGTTGAGAGGACTTGGCAGCCCTTTCAAATATCAGTTGGATGTAGATATATGGGTCTATTTTTTAACTCTCAATTCAGTTCATTGATCAGTATGTCTATTCTTGTGGCAATACCATGCAGTTTTGACCCACTGTAGCTTTGTAATATATTTTAAAATCAGGTAGTATGAGTCCTCCAACTTCATTTTTCTTTTCCAAGATATTTTTGACTATTTGGGACCACTTACCTTTCCAAATACATTTTATAATTGGCTTTTCCATTTATGTGAAAATGTTGTTGAAATTTTTATTGGGATTGCTTTGAATCTAAATCAACTTAGGTAGAAATTACGTCTTAATTATATTTATTCTTCCAACCCATGCACATGAAATATCCTTCATTTATTTAGGTTTTCTTTTATTTCTTTTAGCAGTGCTGTGTAGTTTTCTTTGTACAAGTCCTTTACATACTTAGTTGAATTTATTCCTAAATATTTTATTCTTTAATTGCTATTGTAAATACAGTTTTTTCTTTATTTCTCTTCAGATTGCTCATTATAAGTGTAAACAAACCCTACTGATTTTTCCATGTTAATCTTATATCCTGTCACTTTACCTAGCACATTTATCTGCTCTAGTAGCTTTTTTTTTGTTTGTTTAATTTAATTTTTTTTTTTTTTATCTCTCTTGCTCTAGTAGCTTTGTAGTCGATTTTTCAACACTTTCTCTATATAGGATCATTTCATCTGCAAAGAGTGGAAGTTTTACTTCTTCCTCTCCAATCTGGATGTCTTTTTGTTATTTATCATGCCTAAGTGTTCTAGCAAGAATTTTTAACACAATGCTGAATAAGGGTGGTGACAATGGGCATCCTTTTCTTGTTACAGATCTTTGAAGGAAAGCATTTAACCTTTCATCATTAAGGATGATATTAGCTGTGGGTTTTTCATATATGGTCTTTATAATATTTAGGAATTTTCCTTCTATTCTTTTCTTTCAAAATGTTTTTATCAAGAAAATTTGCTGAATTTTGTTGAATGTCTTTTCTGCATCAATAGAGATGGTCATGTAATTTTTTCCTTTTATCTGCTAATGTGGTGAGGTGTATTACATTCATTGATTTTCTTATGTTGAAACATACTTGCATACCTGGGGTAAAACCCACTTGATCATGGTGTCTAATTTGATTGATGTGTTGTTGGATTCAATTTGCAAGTAATATGTTGAGGATTTTTACATTTAAGTTCATTAGTGAGATTGTTTTGTAATTTTTTAATAGCATCCTTATATAGCTCTGAAATTAGGGTGGTGTTGGCAAATTTCTGGAAGAGTTTGAGTGGAATTGGTGTTTCTCCTTTTCATAATCATTGGTAGAATTCACCTGTGAAGCCATCTGCTCTTGGGCTTTTCTTTGTTGGGAGGTTTTTGATGACTCATTCAGTCTCATTACTTCTGATAGGTCTTTTGGGGTATTCTGTTTCTTCTTTCATCAGTATAGATTGCTCATGTATTTCTAGAAGTTTATTTTCCAGATTATTGGCATTAATTTTTCCTAGTATCCTCTTAGGATACTCTTTTTTTCTGTGGGGTCAGTGGTGATATCCCCTCTCTCATATCTAATTTTATTTATGTTTTCCTCATTATTCTAGCTAAGATTTAGTCAATTTTATTAATCATCTCAATACTTTATTAAAATTCATTTCAGTAGTGTCAGTAAAAATCACAATGTTTCTAGTTTTCTTAATACTCTCTATTGTTTTTTTTATTCTCAATTTCATTTAATTCTGCTCTAATCTTTGTGATTTCTTGCCATCAGCTTGTTTTGGGATAGTGGTATGTCCTCTTTCTAATTATTCCAGATGTAAGGTCTTTGATTTTTGCTCTTTCTCCTTTTATAATGTAGGAATTCAAGGCTATAATTTCCCCTCTCAGCACTGTCTCCTTGTTTCATATAAGTTTTGATATGTTGTTTATTCATTTATGTTCTTTTTGAGATATTTACTGATTTGACTTGCAATTTCTTCCTTGATCCTCTGATTATTTGAGTGAGTGCATTTTTTTAACTTCCATATATTTGTGAATTTTTCGGTTCTCCACCATTTATTGATTTACACCTTTATTCTATTGTGGTCAGAAATCGGGTTTGTATAATTGTCATCTTTCTAAACTCATTGAAGTTTGTTTTATGACCTGACATATAGTCTATCCTGGAGAATGATCCATGAGCACTCCAGAAGAACGTACATATTGCTGTTTTGGGGGTGCAATGTTATTAATATGTTCATTATGTCTACTTCCTGTAAAGTATTTTTCAAGATCACTGTTCCTTTATTGTTCCTCTGTTGAGATGTTCTATTTCTGAGAGTGGTGTATTGCAGTCATCCACTATTAGAATAGATATATATTTCTTCCCCTGGTTTTGCCAGTGTTTTCCCCATGTATTTTGGGGACTCTGGTTATGTGCATAAAATCTTTCTTTTTGGTAGATTTCTCCTTTTATTAATATATAGTGTTCTTCTTTGTCTCTTACAACTTTTTTTTGCCTTTAAAGGCTATTTTGTCTGATATTAGTATAGTTTCCCCAGCCCTTTAATAGTTCTTGCTTGTGTCAAATATTATTTTCCTGGCTTTCACTTGCAACCTATTTGTGTCCTCAGGTATAAGTTGAGTCTCTTGTAGGCAACATATATATGGGTCATATTTTTATCCATTCTGCCAATTTGTGTCTCTTATTTGTGGAGTTTAAACCATAAACATTCAATGTTATTGATATTACATTCAATGTTATTTTATTTTTGTTTGACTTTATACCCTTTTTAGGTATCTTTACCAATATTCTTCCTTTCTACACTCTCCTCCAAACCTTTCTGTCCTGTCATTTCCTTTCAACTTGCAAGAATCCCTTTGGTATTTCTTGAATTACAACAATTGATAATTGTTGACATACTCTATCAATTTCTATTTATCTGTGAATATTTTTATCTCTCCCTAATTTTTGAAGGACTGTTGTGCTGGATAAAGAATTCTTGTTTGGCAGGTTATTTTTTTCTTACAGCAACTTAACTATGTCTTACCACTGCCTTCTTGCCTCTATGTTTTCAGATGAGAAATTAGCATTAAATCTTATTGAGCAATCCTTTTGTGTAATGAATCTCTTTTCTCTTGCTGCTTTCAGGATACTCTCTTTATCTTTGGCATTTGCCAATCTGATTACTGTGTGTCTTGCAGTAGATCTTCTGGGGTTTTTTTCTGCTTGGAGTATACTGAACTCCCTGGATATTTATATACATGTCCTCATAATTGTTGAGAAATTTGGGGTCATTATTTCCTCTAACACTCCTTCTTCCCCTTTTCCCTTCTCTCCTACCTCTGGGACACACATAATGGTTATGTTTGTGTGTTTTATTTTGTCATTCAATTCCTTGAATACCTGCTAATTTTTTTTTTTTTTTGCATTTTTTTGGTCCATCTGTTCTGCTATCTGTGTAAATTTGGGTGTCGTATATTCTAATTTGTTAATTTGTTCCTGTTCAAATCTGTTGTGGTTTGATTCCAGTGTAGTCTCAATTTCTTCTATTGTTCCTTTCATTACCAAAAGATCTGCTGTTTCTTATGTATGTTTGCAATTTATTCTGTATTTTCACCCAATGTCTTCTTAATACACTTTTTCTCTTCCATCATCTCATTTAATTGATTTAGGATATTTGTTTGGATATCTTTGATTAATTGTTCCATATTCTGAGTCTTCTCTTGATTTTTAGTTTGTTTAATTGATGGGCCATATATTCCTGTTTCTTAGTATGGCTTGAATTCTTTTTGCTGATGTCTAGGTACCTGTTTATCTTCATAGGCTTTTTCTGTTGGTCAGTTTCTCTCTCTTGCCAAGATCTTATTTTTGTTTGTCTTTGTGCTAAGTTCTTTGGCACCTGTTTCCTCTTATTTTATAATTTTAGGATTGCCCATGTTTAACTGAAAAAATAAAAGAACTAAATAAAACAAAAAAAAGAAAAATGAGAGAAAAAAGAAAACTATATGTGAAAAAGAAGAATGAAAAAGAACGAAAAAAGAATATGAGTGATCAAAAAATAAATAGAGAAAAGAAAAGAAAAAAGAAAACCCATATTTTTTTACTTTTAGAATTAATATAATACCAACTTTTCTTTTGCTACAAAAATGTTACAATGTTGTTGGTAACTATTCTCCATTCATTTTTTACATTATAATTTGTGCAAAATATCCTACAGAAACCACAAGGCAAAAAAGCCAGCAAAAAGAGAGTTTTGCAAAGTTGCAAGATATTAGATCTGATACAAAATCAAATGAGTTTCATACACTAGAAATGAATCATGGAAAATTAAGATTTAGAAAAGTAAAACAACTTCAAATAACATGAATTAGATGCAAATTTGACAAAAGTTATGCAGGACATGCACACTGAAAATGTTTTAAATCAAACATATTTCATGTACTGCCAATTTTCCTTTTTCACAAAACATGGTTTTAACGGTAAAAATTTCTACTCTGAGAACTCTTTGATCATATTCTAGAATCAGCAAAATTTGATAAAGAAATAGTTCCTTCTTTATTTTTATCTCATGAGTTATTTTAAGTGTATCTTTAAAAATAAAACATATGATCATTTGTTTTGTTTTGTTTTATGTAGTTTTGATGAGGGAAGTGCAAGCATCCCACACCTGCCTTCAGCAGAAACCCACAGCTTTAAAAAATAAACTCCCCTTGGCCCCTGGTCCCTCTCTCCCATCTTACCTCCCTTTTTCTCCATGGAATACGCATCAGGAAGATAAGCACCCCAGGTTGCCCCTTTAAATTGAAATTTACAGCTCCATACAGATAATGACTCTTTTCCTCCCTAATGGTATTCTGTTTTTAGAAAGATAAGCTAACCTTGCTTCTCTGCCTATACAACCCTGCCTGCCCACTTTTTCAGGAATTTGCCTGCTTAGTGTAACTATATAAACTTATGAAAATTGGAAAACAGGGCTCAGAATTTGGAGAGTGAACTCTCCTCTGGGCTCATGCATAATAAAACTTTGTTCATCCATGCTCCCAAGAGTGCCATTTGGGTTACTTCTGGCAGGCCGCAACATTTGGTTCCCTGGCCGGGAAACCCAACTGAGCAGGCCTGTTGTGTCTCTGGCTTAGAGCTGACGGCTGTGGCCAATGGCAATCTCAGAGCAAACAAGGTGGGCACTGCCTGTCATCTTGATAGGACCTCCTTCTGAGGCGGACCCCACAGGCTGCATCCCTACACCCTGATGTGACTCAGTGGGGAGGCAGACTGAACAGTGCCAGAAGACTCCAGAAAGATAAGGCCCTGGTTGCCAAGCCCTCAGTCAGGCCTGTCTCCAGGTGTTAGAGGAGACTGATCACCTCCTGAAATCTCGAGTACTGAGATTCCAGAATAGGGCAATCCCTGTGGTAAGGACTGCATAACCTCTGAGAGACTGTGTGAGTAAGTGAGGATGGCAGAGGCTTGCCTCTTTTGTACCAGTCTGTGACTCCTTGGCATATGCTACAGAGCCTGTGTGGGCCCTAACCTGTTTTCCACAGCTATGACATACAGCATAATGGCCAACCCAAAATTTACCCGGGCACCTTAGCAAAGAAGAGCCGAAGTTCTCATGAGAGATGCAGACAGGTGGGCATCAGAGTGGTCTCAAAAGAGGCAACCCCTTCCTTTGTCTGTCTCATGCCACTGACTCAGGGTGTGGATTTAACACTGTTAATACCCATGGGAGGGACTGCATAACCTCTGAGTGACTGTGTGAGTGAGTGAGGATGACAGAGGCTTGCATCTGCCATACCAGTCTGTGACTCCTCGGCATATGCTACAGAGCCTGTGTGGGCCCTAACCTGTTTTCTTCAGCTACGTCATAGAGCATAATGGCCAACCCAAAATTTACCCGGGTGCCTTAGGTAAGATGAGCCTAAGTTCTCATGAGAGATGTGGACAGGCAGGCATCTGAGTGGCCTTGAAAGAGGTGACCCCTCCTTTGTCTGTCTTGTGCCACTGACATAGGGTATGGGTTTATAACAGTCAAAACCTACTGTCTTAAACTGCATGCTCAAGAATTTCAAGAAGGGTTTTTCCAGAGATTATGGCATCCGGATAAACCCTGGCAGTCTCTGAGCCTTATGTGAAGTAGAGTGGCCCAATTTTAATGTTGGCTGGCCCTCAGAAGGGACCCTGGATATAGCCAGGGTCCATGCAGTGTGGCTGGTAGTCACAGGAACTCCTGGCCAATGTGATCAGTTTCCCTACATCGACTCTTGGTTGGAGATAGCCCAGATCCTGCCCTCTTGGGTTCGATTGTGCATTGGAAAAAAGGGACAAAGCTGGGTCTTGGTTGCACAGGGAATGGGGCTCCAGAAGCCAGTCATTCATCAAGGGTTCCCCAAGCAGGACCTACCCCCACCCCCACCGTCATACACTCTGGCCACTCTAGCCTCTCCTCCTGGCCCAGGAGTGCAGGCAGATCTCCCAGAAACACCCCCACCTTTGGTCTCTCCTCCTAGCCTGGGAATGCAGGCAGATCTCCCAGCAACACTTCCACCTTCAGCCCCTCTGGGAACATTGACCCCCTCTGAGGAGAGCCCTGCCTCCCCACAAGGAGACTCCAGTTGGCACAACCTGCATTACAGATGCCCCTCCGTGAAACACAGGGTCTGGCCCAGATCAGTTAAAATGGGACCATCAAACCCAGGAAGCCTGTATTATACTACTAACCCTTTTCAACAACACATCTCTTAAACAGGAAGCACCACACCCCCTCCTACTTGGAAAAGCCCCAGGCCCTTATTGATCTCATGGAATCTATTTTCCAAACCCATCATCTTACTTAGGATGATTGCTGCCAGCTCCTCCTGACTTATTTAATATGCAGGAGAGACAACAAATTCTGACAAAAGCCCAAAAGTGGCTGCAGGAGCAGGCCTTACTGGCATCTTAAACCTGGAAGTTTGGACATGAGAAGCAGCACCAGAAACCCAACCTAACTGGGACTTCAACATTGAACAGTGACTGGCTGCACTACAGCAATACCAGGAAGCACTCCTCCAAGGGGTCTGAGAGGGGGCAAAATGGCTCACAAACATGAGAAAGATGAATTTAGTTACTCAAAAGCCTGATGAGTCTCCAGAAGATTTCTATGAACGGCTTTGCAAAGCCTTCAGAATCTACACTCCTTTTGACCCAGAAGCTCCAGAAAACCAAAGGATGGTGAAGGCCACCTTTGTTGCAAAGGCAGCAATGGACATTAAAAGAAAGCTCCAAAAATTAGAAGGGTTCACAGGCATGAACATCTCTCAACTACTGGAAGTCGCCAAAAAAGTATTCATCAGTTGAGACAAAGCTGCCAAACAAGAAGCCAAGAAGTGAATAAAACATAAACCCTCCTTACTAGAAGCAGCCTTAGGAAATTCTAACCCCACCAGATGAGAAGGACCACTTTGAAAAGGGGGGACAAGTGCCAGAAGGGTGCCGCTGGCCAGAGACCAATGTTCTTACTGCAGAGAGTGGACACTGGAAAAATGATTGCCCCCAAAAGACTCAGGCACATAGAGGGAACAACCCTAAAGGGAAATACCAACCTGGGCCCCAAGACCATCTGCTCAGGCTGGCAAGACTCAACCCTGAAGAGGGGTGACTGGGCTCATTGGAATTTGGCTCCCATGAGCCCATGGTCAAACAACAATCAGGAGCCAGTCAATGACTTTCATGGTGGACATTGGTGCTGAACATTCTGTGGTCACAACCCCCATCACCCCCTTTAGTGAAAAACTGCTAATATCATAGGAGTGACTGGGGACGATTCAAGCCAATGGCCTTTTTGGCAGTCAAGAACTTACAAGCTCTGTGGCCACTAAGTAACTCATGAATTTCTGTACCTGCCTGAATGTCCAGTTCCCCTGCTTGGTAGGGACCTCTTAACCAAACTGGGAGCCCAGATTACCTTCAAACCTGAAGGGCCAGCAAGCTTAGGCCTTGGGACCAGCCTCACTTTCCTTGCCACCGTGCCCCAAAATGAAGAATGGAAACTTCATGCAGAAGAAAATTCAGGTCAGAATCTGGAAAAACTGCTGGAAATTTTCCCCCAGGTTTGGGCAGAAAAAAAATGCACCAGGAATGGCACAGAACTATGCACCCATCATCATCAACCTGAAGCCTAGAGCAATCCCAGTCCAGCAGAGGCAGTATCCGACTCCCCGTGAAGCTCAATTGGGCATAGCCAAACATATAGATCACCTGAAGAGAGAGGGATCCTAATCGAATGCCAGTCACCTTGGAACACCCCATTATTGCCAGTAAAAAAGCCAGATGGGACCAGATATCAACCAGTGCAGGATTTATGAGTCATTAATAATGCCACTCTCACCTTACATCAGGTTGTTCCCAACCCACACACCTTGTTAGGACAGCTGCCACCTGAAGTGACCTGGTTCACTTGCCTGGACCTGAAAGATGCCTTCTTCTGCCTGCAGCTGGCCTCCCTGAGCTAGCCTGTTTGCCTTTGAATGGGAAGATCCCAAAACCCAGCAGAAAACTCAGCTAACCTGGACCTGGCTCCCGCAGGCCTTCAAAAACTCCCCTACCCTTTTCAGGGAAACCTTGGCAGCAGATTTGGTCACCAACCCCCAGGAAGACTGCAGATGTGCTCTTTTACAATATGTAGATGACCTCTTACTTGCCAGTGAAATGGAAGAGGACTGCTGGAGAAGAACCCAGACTCTCCTACAACTTCTAACACAGACTGGGTACAAAGTGTCTTGGAGAAAGGCCCAGATCTGTAAACAGCAGGTATAGTACCTGGGGTTCAGCATCACACAAGGGCACCACACCCTCACATCTGAATAAAGGAAGTGATCTGCACCATCCCTACCCCCACCACAAAAAGAAACCTTCGCAATTTCCTTGGGACTGC
Organism: Cabassous unicinctus; assembly: GCA_029593785.1. NCBI lineage: Eukaryota > Metazoa > Chordata > Mammalia > Cingulata > Chlamyphoridae > Cabassous > Cabassous unicinctus. The sequence continues at coordinate 44,637 of JAQZBX010004048.1, forward strand.
AGGTTCTGCTGCATCTGGATTCCCAGATTTGCAGCCATGGCCAAGCCCCTTTATGAAGTTTTGGTGGGTCTGGAAAAAAAGCCACTTGCCTGGGGAGAAGCTCAGCAGGGAGCCTTTCAAAACATCAAAAGACAACTCAGCCAAGACCCTGCCTTGGGGCTTCCAGATGTAACTCAAAACTTTAACCTGTTCATGCATGAAAAGAACAGAGTAGCATTGGGGATTCTTACACAAACAGTCAGCCCCTGGCAAAGATCTTTTGCTTACCTCTCCAAGCAGCTGGACTCTATGGCTGAAGGGTAGCCACCCTGCCTAAAAGCCATGGCAGCAACCATGACCCTTGTCAAAGTAGCTGACAAATTAACTCTCGGACAAGCAATTCACATTATGGTGCCACACACAGTCACTTCCTTAATGAACTCACATGGGCATGTGTGGATATCGAATCCCCAGCTCACACATTATCAAGGTTTACTCTGTGAAAACCCCAGAGTGACAATAGAAATGGTGTGCAGTCTAATCCCTGCCACCTTTTTGCCAGAAGAGGAAGGGGCTCCTGAACATGACTGTGTCAAAGTGACAGAAGAAGTTTGCGCCAGTCACCCCAACCTCCAAGACAAACTGCTCCCTCCCCTGATGAGATACTGTTTACAGATAGGAGCAGTCTTGTTAAAAATGGGGAAAAGCTAGCTGGGTATGCAGTCAAAACTACCGAATGGGTGGTGGAAGCAGTGTCTCTACCACAGGGATGGTCTGCACAAACCGCAGAGCTCTGGGCACTGGTCCAAGCCCTGCAGATAGCCGCTGGGCAAGTGGTAAATATTTACACTGACTCTAAGTACACATTTGCTACCATTCATATCCACAGGGCAATTTATAAAGAAAGAAGTCTCCTAACTGCAGGGGGAAAGGAAATCATAAACAAAGAAGAAATTCTCCAACTGTTAGAAGCAGTCAAAGCTTCTAACCAGACAAAGTCTCCACCATCCACTGCTGGGGACATCAAAAAAGCATGGATATGGTTGCTCAAGGAAACAGGTTAGCTGACAAAGCAGCTCAGCAAGTGGCTTAGGGAACCCATGGAATATGAATCCCAGAATTAACACCGCAGCTGTGCCTCTTAGGACAAGAGACTGATCGACTAAGCTATACCTGGGAAAAACAGGAGTGGGCTGAAAGAGAAAGGGGAAGCTGAACCCCTGAAGGAACTCAGATGCTCCCAGATAACTGGATTTTTGTACGAAAAGGAGCTACTCATGCCCTCATCCAGCGATATCACCAACTCACCCACCTAGGAAAAACTGCACTAGAAGTCTTGCTCAGAAGATACTACTACATAGTCCAACTAACTTCTCTCTGTGCCACCATCAGCAGCCAGTGCCAAGTCTGTGCCAAAAACAACCCCTTGCAGGACCCCCATACTCCAGCAGGTGTCCAACACATGGGAACGGCCCCCTTTGAAGATATCACAGTAGACTTCATGGAAGTGAAACCAAGTCAGGGGCACAAATATCTGTTGGTGATGATCTGCACCTTTTCAGGTTGGGTCAAAGCTTTCCCCACTTGCACTGAGAAGGCAAGAGAAGTGACTAAGGCTTTCCTTAGAGAAATCATTCCATGACATGGGCTGCCACTGTCAATTGGAAGTGACAATGGCCCAGCCTTCATGGTTGCCGTAGTCCAAGAGCTAGCAAAAATGTTAGGAATCAAATGGAAACTCCATACCACTTACAGGCTCCAGAGCTCAGGGAAATTTGAACACATGAATAGAACCCTCAAAGCCACCCCAACAAAATTCTGCCAGGAAACTGGTCTTCCCTGTGTAAACTTACTTCCCTTGACCCTTCTCCAAGTTAGGTGCAGCCCAGGACCCACTGGCTATTCACCCTTTGAAATTCTATTTGGGTGGCCACCCCCAATTTTTCAGGCCTTCAGAGGAAATCTCAAACTTCTGGGGGAGGCTAGCCAAGAATCCATTCTCCAGCAGCTAAGAAAACCTCTAGCTGAAATATATAAAACTGTCTTGTCCCAGAATCTCATCTCCTGGGACACTCGGTGCACCCCCACTGGCCAGGGAAGCTGGTCTGGGTCAAAGACTGAAGAAAAGAGCCCCTTCAGCCTTCCTGTACAGGTCCACATACTGTGATCCTTGTAATTCGTACTGCTCTTAAAGTTTCAGGCATCGTCCCTTGGATCCATCATTCCAGGGTCAAAAAGACACATCTCAATAAAGAGCAGGACTGCTGGACAGCCCAACCCAAACCCGGACATCCCTTGACAGGGCGAGTCACCCAGGATCTTCAAGCACCGACCTTGTCAAATGCCAGCTGAATGGATACCTGCTCCTGGTGGATCCTGTGCTTATATGGCCTGTTCACCTTGGTATTTGGAGTTGGACTCGCTGCTGTGGCCCCTGCAGACTGGACTGTTGTGAATAGAGCCCTAATTACAATTGCTTACTGGTGTATAATAGCATGCATCTGTGCCTTAGCTTGCTTGTCCTTTACTTGCTTGTCCCCTCCCTAAGAGCTGATACCCACCCGCAAAATCTATGGCAGCTGCAAGTTAGTCAAAGCTGGAGCAAACAATCCAGGCTGAATGCTTCAGTCCTGTTCTCAGCAGGTGCAACTTCAGCCTCTGTAATATTTAATGCTTGTAATATTAAATATATTTAATATTTTAGATCACGCTCCTTATACCTTGCTGGTTGTCCCATACCCCCATGCCCCCATACCTGTCCCCAGGAGACGATGTAGGGGTTGCAGCTATGGGAGTTATGACAAATACCTCTGTTGAGACCCCCAAAAAGGTGGAGTGTTCTGCCACTCTTGGAGCTTGCTGGTAGATGCCACAGCTCCTTGGAAGGGAGTCCCAATGACTTCTCCATTTTTTCTACAGAAAATCCCCAGCCTGGCAGGGTGTGGCATAGAAACCTGTGACTCCATAAAACTCACCTTATTAAACATAACCACTGGATGAGAAAATACCTTTTTAAAGGCCCAGTCAGGACTGAAACTAGGAATCAGAATATACAAACCATCGGGGCCGGACACAGGAGACCTCATACTGGTCCAACTGATCCTGGTAACCCAACCCCCAGAGAAAACCCTGATGAAAAATATTAATAAAGCCACCCAGATGCTAAAAGCCAAAGTTAAAACAGACCCCCACAACGTTCTTTTGAACCAGGTTTGAAATTTCCACCAACTCCTAAATAAATCTCGACCCGATATAGCTGCCTCCTGCTGGCTATGCACTTTCTCCAGTCTAATCATCTTCCCTGTACCTGAACCATGGAATGTAACCTCCCTAACCCATGACAGCTCTGTGGCAGGAGAATGAACTCTCCTCTGGGCCTGCGCATAACAAATCTGTTCATCCGTGTTCCCAAGAGCACTGTTTGAGTTACTTCTGGTTGGCCACAACTGTTTGATTATAAATATTGAATTATTTTAAATAAAAATTTATGATGACAAGCAAAAAAAATGCAATTACATTTTTAAATCTTAAAAGTAATATATTTTATTTATATTCAATATGGGCTTTAACACCTGTCACATTTTAGCTATTATATAATCCATGTTCTTATATATTGCATTATTTATTAAGTATTGATAATATCAGAAAACATTGCTTAATTCTCCAATATCAAGATGGATTTATCCATATTTCATTCTTAACCCTTGTTCTAGAATATTTAGGTGAGATTTCAAGTTTTGCTCAATTTTACTTCTAGTTTATCTACTGATGGATTTTTAACTTAAACAATGTACATTTCATACTTTTTTGTGCTCTTAATTTTTAATTTTATTGAATGATAGTATGTGTTAACACTCAAATTTCCTTAGCAGTTTATGAGCCTTTGAAAGTAGGATGTGCACATTTATCACTGTCTTCCTGGCACAGAAAATTGCTACTGTCACATGTCTTTGCATATTTTAAGAATATGGTAAATAAATGAATTATGTTTGTAGTAAGCTATAATTACAAACATGTATTCAAGAATGTATTTTTATCAATTTCTATATATATATCAAACTTTAAACTATATTCTATATAATATATATATATTAACCCACAACATATTTCCAGATTTGGATACTTTCAGACAGTACCCTACATATTTGTTAACATTGCTATTGGTGTTAAAGACTAAATATATATGTTTAGAAATAAAGATAACATGTTTAGACTAAACATATTAAACATAGTTTCTACATTAATATGTAATTTAACTTATTAAATTACAGATTCATTATAAAGCAGTTCATCTAAACCAAAGTATAAGTAAAATCATGCTTATTTGTTTAAATTATATTTTCATTGTCTCACTACGTGCTTATGGAACTTTTTGGTTTTTATCCTTATGCTACGGATAAATTAGAATTCCTCGTTAGAATCATCCTAGCCAATATAGCTAGGTTCTTTGGTTGCAGGAAAACATGTAGTTAAAGTGAGTTTGTGTGCTTTGATTGATGCGATCAGTACCTGAGAATGTGTCACATACAAGGCCCTGTCACTAAACAAATAATTAGGTAAATCTGTTCTTTAATGATGTCTCACTAATTTTAGAAACTTACATTTGTGTGTTTCGAGTCACTCATGGGTAAGTAAATATCATTTGTGGTACTCCATTTCCACATACAGCAGCATATAAATAATTTGTTTCTTATAATCCTGAAGAACAGATTAAGCAAGTCAATTCCACCTGCTGTAGCAGTATTTCCCTTTGGAGTATTTTAGAGTCCACGTTTTGGGAGATGGGCTACATAGATAAAACCACTCTCAACCTTGTTCTGTGTTTTTACCATCAATTCTGTTTGCTAAGGTCAAGATAGTAAGAAGCAAAATGCTCTTGAGGGAAGGAAATTCTCAGTATTTGAAAGCCAGATTTAGCATTGTCCATACAGATTAATGGTTTGTAAAAATTTCATTAGCAACTACATGAGAAGCCTGTTGAATATTTCCATCTCCTATATAGCAGATACTCTTGTGAGTATTACTTTTAATTTATTCTGGTTGTTGATTATAATTTCAGATACAAAAAATAGGTCCTAGAGAAAAAGAAACATTTTATTAATCAATAGGAAACAATTCAAAGTTGATTAAATGTCTATTTTTAAATCATTAAGAAGTGTTTTTTTAGTGTAAATCACAGAGAAATAAAATATTAATTTTGAACACACTTTGTAAAACATGAGTCAGAAAGGGTTCCTTTTCAGAGACTAGATTATTATAGAATTTTGTTCAGGAATATATCAGACTTTGAAACAGTTATTTAAATAGCTGTGTTTTAACACATAACAGGATGGTGAGTACACTGTAAGTAATGAATTAAAAAGTTGAAAATAACAGCTAACACTTATTTTGGTTATAAGCAGGAAGTATTAAAAGATTGAAGAAAAATAAGAACTTAAAAGTTGGTCAAAACATTATATTATTTAATTTAATGAATATTATATTTATTTAAGGATACATAATTTTTATCAAATTTTCTTATTATTGAAACATATAAAATAATTTGCTGATAAGGTGGTTTGGGGGAAAATATACCAAATGTAAGATAAGGACTATAATTAGCAGTAACATTTTGACAATATTCTTTCATAATTTGTAACAAATGTCTCACGACAAGGCAAGGTGTTGGTGGAGGGTTGATGTATGGGGCCCCTGTGTGATGTTATGAATGTTAGCTTTGTAAGTTCACAACTTTTACTATACACTTATTGTTTATGTATATTCATGTATAAAAGATATAAAAATAATAATAATAGAGTGGGTTGGGAGAAAATTCTTTGGTTAGTAGTAATACTTTGAGGATGCTCTTTATTCATTAGTTAAAAATGTTTCACAACAATGCAAGGTATTAGTGGTAAGGTGAGGTATGAGAGCCCTGTATGATGTTATGGATGTTTGTTTTGTAAGTTCGCAACTATTGCTATATACTTATTGTTTATGTGTGTTCATGTATGAGTGATATACTTCAATAAATTAAAAAAATAATTTGCTGTTATAAATTAAAGCTTTGCTTTTTGAGGAAAATAATTCCAGCATCATAAATATTTCTTAGTGTTTAGAGCTTGCATGCTTGTACAGAATGGAATAATATGGCATTGCATTATAAACATCAGCAATAAATCTCTTCATCACACTTCAGATTCAATAACTTTTAAAAGGCCAAGCTTTAGGAATGGATAGTTTTGAGGGGTTTTTGTACAATGATGATAAGAACAAATATTGTGCCCCACCATAATGAGTGACAATAGGTTATAAGTTCACTGTATTTTTACCACACTGTGCTATCCAATGCATAAAATCAAGGTTTACAGAAAAATAATGCATGATACTGGAAGAAAAGCTAAAAACACTGGCATCAATCTAGATGGGAAAAACACACTTTAAAGAGATTTCAAGGCTAAAATGAAGGAGTATTTAAAGCAATATTACAATAAATGATGTGACAAAGACTTGTGGCAAATGGTTACTACTGCTTACTCTGTACTTTTAAAAGAGCTGATGTATGATGATTTCAACATTTTAGACTGAATTTGTCTAATTGAATTTTTTAAACAATTGTTCTATCATCCTAATTTTCCAATCAGTTGAATTTAATTAAATTATTAAATCCATAGAGAAAGACCAATAGGAGAGACAGAAAATATATATCATAGATATTTACAAATAAAATCTCAACTATATTAGAAAATTATAATTCTAACATTTCAGTGTAAAAATATGTTTTCCAACCCTTTTTCCAATTTATCCTTTCAAAGGGTTGGCAAATTTTAAATTAAATATAGAAGTATATGAAATCATTCATTTAATTTCAGGTTATATTTAGACAATAAAGCTTGGGAAGGAGTCAGAATATGTACATAAAATGTTGATTACAAAATCAGAAGCAAATGATCAGAACTGAGAATCCAGACAAAAGAAAAGACAGATTTGTAGAGAGATATGTATCTATTTGTAGAGAGATATGTATCATTATGTTGTAAAGCAGTGTTATGTTAAACTAAAAATTGATTTTATATACAAATATATATAGGCATATGAATTTTAACCATGTATGAAATTACCCCATAAGTGTGAAAACTAGAGAAGTGAAAGGAAATGAAAATGTAAAGGGTGAGAAATGGGAAACAGACTGTGAAAAAAAGAACTGCTAGGAATAGGCCATTTAATCCCATATAAAAAATCCAAAGATCTCAGAAAATGTATGAAAGAAATTTAGAGTAGGAAGCAAGAAAATTTATATTACATTAGAGAGAAAAATGTTGAATACTTCATCAAGTTTATTTATAAGACAGAAAAATACAAATGAAGTTAATGAAGCAAAATGAATGAACTCCACAGGGGTGAAACACTAAATATTATAATAATTAACCACATAATCAATTAGTTGACAAAAAATTGCAAAGCAAAATTATAAATAGAGTGTGGCACACATAAGTAGGTAGTCCATATCTTTTCCTTTATTTCTTATCTCATGAAAATTAAGAGCCTCTTTTTAATGCACACAGAGCTTTATCTTACAAATTTGGGCATAGGGAGCAGTATAGTAAACTACTGACTTATGTGCCTAACTAGCATCTTTGCCACTTTGAGGTTTATAAGGATAAGTAGAAAACATGCTAAAACAGAATACTTCTGGAACATATGACTAATAAACTGGATTTTTTAATGGATGGATAGTATTTATTGTTAAACTGTTATTGTTACTATACACATGAACACAAACACATACACCGGCAACAAATATTGAATGATGTGCACTAAACATTAAAAAGGAATACCTAATGTTCTCGATACCTTCAATAATACTTTAATTTTCTTCTCTAATGCAGAATGCCATCCTGAATGAACAATATCTCAGTGGTGACAGAGTTTCTTCTCTTAGGTTTTCCTGGATCATGGGACCTTCAATTATTGCAAGCTTCAATTTTTACAGTAATGTTTCTATCAGCCCTGGTTGGGAATGGACTCATCATCACCATAACCTCCTTGAACCCATGCCTCCACATACCCATGTACTTCTTCTTAAGGAATCTGTCACTGTCTGAACTGTGACTCATTTCTGCAGTTGTGCCAAAAACTGTTACCAACTCATTGACCCAGAACAATTCCATCTCATTCCTTGACTGTGCCACCCAGGTCTTCCTGGTGGTTTTATCAGCAGCTGCAGAGCTGTTTCTCCTCACAGCTATGTCCATTGACTGCTATGCTGCCATTTGCCATCCCCTGTACTATGACGTTATCATGAACAGGGGCACGTGTTTGCAGATGGCGGCCACGTCTTGGTTCAGCAGTGGCTTTATTTCCCTTTTACACACAGTGAGCACCTTTTCTTTATCTTACTGTGGACTTAATGAAATTCAACAATATTCCCAAGTTGTTAGGTGTTTCTTGTTCAGCGCATATAACCACAGAAATTGTGCCCATTCTCATTAATGCAGTACTTGATTTGTGCTGCTTTATCTGCATCATAAATTCATACATCCACATCTTCTCCACCATCAGAAAGATTCCCTCCACACAAGGACAGTCAAAAGCCTATTCCTCTTGCCTGCCACACCTGACAGTTGTTGCACTATTCTTCTCAACTGCCTTTATCACTTACCTGAAACCCATTTTTCGTTCTACATCATTCACTGATCTCATTGTATCTGCTTTCTATATTTTGCTGCCACCTTCCCTTAATCCCATCATATACAGCCTTAGAAACAAGGCCATGAAGACAGGTTTGGAGAAGTTGATCATTAGAAAGTTCTGGAAAACAGTGAATATTCTTATATTTCTTTAAGGATAGAGGTGTTCACCTCTTAACACTTAAGCATAGAGTTAATCTAAATTGGGCTTTTTCAAATTTGACTCCCCAGCATTATCTGGATGTGTGATGCTGATCTTTGGCCAAAGTGGAATGTAATATACTAAACAGTTATTAATGAATTCATGTTTGGATCTCATGATCCCATGTTTGGGGGAAAGAATATTTGATGATGCCCTGATTTGGGACTTCTGGCCCCCAAAATCCAAAATAAATTCTTGTTCTTTAAGCCAAACCATGGCATGTTATTTGTGCTAGCAGTCTCTCACACTAACACAGACACACAAACACATCTCTAATAGTTACAGAAAATGTGCATATTGATATTTTGCACCTGATTTTTGTTAGGTTACCTTGGTTTCTGGATATTTGCCTGTAAACACATTAAGGTTTTGCCTGCATTACTAGAGAGTAACAGAAGGTTCTTCTTCAAATGAGACTGTCAATTATCTGAGACCCAATAACTCCCAGGCTTCATGGCTTGTGTTCCTGAGAGTGAGCATGTCCTGTGAGACTGAGAAAGTTCACAGGAATCCATTCCTGTATAGATTCAGGACTTGCATAATATTGCATTAAGCTTTCTTGATCCTGCTATACTATATCCTTTACCTGTAAAGCAACTTTTCTGAGTATATATTGATAGAGTCTGAGAGTTTTTTCCATTGTCTAAATTAGCATAAGTGGCACAACTGTCAATAAAATATTTTGTTCAACCTCATTTATTCATTAACATCACTGAAGAAAACACAAACGGCACACCTCTTATTGGGAAAATAACTCATCACAATATTTATGAGATTATTATTTTTTACATAGTTAATGAAGTTCAAATTTACTAAACTCATGAATTTATATCATCTCAATATTTATGAAATATGGAAAGATTTTTTTACTCTGATATCAGATTGGGGAAATAGTAATTTTTTAATTTAACCTTGTTATTTACTACTTCTTAACTTTTAAAAACAGATACTGTTCTTAATTCTCTTTTCTTACTCTACAGTACATGGTTACTGCCTTATACGGATTTTTAAAAATATATTTGGATTGTCAAAATTCCCTTTTGGCATTGCCCATCTAAACTCCGGCCTGAGGAACAGGAGGAGGATAAAGGTGTTAGAAACCAACTTGGTGATTTCTCTAAGCTCTCTCTATACATTGGAGTTTTTATTCTTTTTTCATTTTCATAAAGTTGCATTGCTCATGGCCTTACCTAAATTACAAATCTGCAGCAAATAAGCCTTTTCAGGAAAAGCAGCATTATTTATTATTGACTTGAGAAAAAGGCAAAGATGATTTATGCCTTCTGTTTCCCCATGCTTTTTTAAAATTAGCTATTTAAATTTTAACATGTAAGAGATAGCAGTCATAAAGAAAAGTATTTACATTTACTCATATCCTAATGTATTTTCACAAGCCTTTAAATGTCTACATTTTTATGGATATGGTTTTCCATCAATGAGGCCAAATAAAATTTGTTTATGTATAACTAAGTAAAAGCTGTAAATCAGGTTCAATTTAGTCACAAGACTAAAAAAAGGACCTTTAAATAATCAAGAAAGAGATATTTAACATTATTGCTTAGTCTTGTAAAATGGGGAATTTTAACCTATTTGATATCTCTATAGTCTTAATTATAATATCTCCTATACATTTACATTATACTGCTGAGCAAGTAATACAGGTTACTCTAATAATGTTTTAACTCAATTAATTGTAACTGAATTTTAATTTGTTAGCCAATACATATATTTCTTTTAAACTACTTGCTACACTACCTCAGAACTAATCCTCCTAGAATAAGTAATCATCCCAAGTGGAAAAATGATGCAGAGCCTTATCTCTTCCTTAAAGCTTTTCAAATATTATAGGAGCATAAGTCATGAAAAAACTGATTAAAATCTGACAATCCATCTTGTTTTACTATTAAGGGATTAGAGAAAAATGTGAATAAAAAGTTCCTCTATATTCCTCTGCTCAACATAAATATTATTATATACTAAGAAGAACTACAATGTTGTTTATGAACTCTTTTCTAACATGTTCAAATATAGAACATCACTATGGTTCCATTAGTGAGGAGAAATGATCAATCTTATGTAACTCAAAGGAAGATGGGACACACAAAAAAACACATAAAATGACTTTGGTTTTTAAAAACCTACAGTTTACCCGGAAATGCCAGACTTCAACAATACCAAAACAAAAAGTTACAGCAGCAAGCCACCAGTTCATCACATATTATTAAGAATTTTGATATAGGCAATAGTTTTTCCTTTCTGCAATCAATCTGCTATATCTTCCTTTTGCTTTCCTGCTTTTTAGTTGCAGGCAGTTCAAGCCTTGCCCATTGCATGGGTTCAGCTTTTCTCATGGTGATCTCAATCTTGGTTGCAGCCATAGATATATAACTTCACTTTACATCAGTAACACCCAATATTTTCACATTTTGATGAAATTCTTTCTCCCATTCAAATATAATGTGCACATTTAACAATGTACTATTTGCCTCTTCTCAACTAAGTTCTGGAAGTGAATTTTTAGCATATATTTAAATGGTGACTTCACTCCATTATGATGCCAATCGTGTACATGGAACAGTGTTTCCCCAGCATTCTTATTAGTCCATATGTGTTTTTCTGTGGTACAGCCCTTTTGGGCTAAAAATGTATTAACACTAGAAGTTTTTCTTCTACAATAGCTCCAGTAATTCATCCCTTCATGGAAATAGGTACTTCATAATGATATACACAACTTTCTTCTAGACTCTGTAGACCCTGATATATCTTTGAACATCTCCATTGTTTACATGATGTCTCAATCTTAACTTCATCACTGTGCTCCTTCTTATCTTCTTCATTCCCCGATGACAGGTTAAGTTTATCAAGTGCTTGTTTTAGGGAGGTAGATACTTTTAATTCCAAATTTGTCATTGGTTCACCTGGGCATGGACTTTTTATTGCTTCTACAGGTTTAGTGGCTTGAATGAAGTGCTCCTGAAATTTGGGTTTCAATTCAGATAGTTCTCTCTTCCCAGTATTCTTGACTTCAGGTTTGACTAGCTCAGATGGCTTCTCACTATTATGTCTGGCTTTTGTACAGCCTACAATGCTTAAAAAATCAGAAAACTCTGTTGCTCTTCTCTTACAGCAAGACCAACTCTTTAATGTATCATTAAATCCTGGAACACCTGGGTGGTATCTGCAAGGTCTCGGGATCAAAGCGCTGGCTCCAGCTGTGGTTGTAGCACAGCAGGAACACATCTCTTCCCACCATTACAAGTAAGGCCCAGACTCCAGGAAACCAGAGGAGGATACATTTACAATTCCTCTACTGCAAGCACCAGGCTGCTTGCTCTCCCCTTACTTAAAAAAAAAATTTTTTTTGAAAGAGGCTTTATAGTGTATAAATATTAGATTGAAAATATAGGAGGATTCCCATATACCACACTCCTCCCTCTCTCCTAGGTTTCCCAATTAACATCTTTCAGTAGTGTGATACATTTGTACAAATGATGAACACATATTGAAGCATTGCTACTAACCATGGTATAAAGCTTACATTATAATTTACACTATGCATCTCACAATTTTATATGTTTTGACAAAATATATAATGGCATGTATCTGTCATCGCAATGTCATGCAGGACAATTCTGAAGACCCCAAAATGTCCCAGTTTACACTAATTCTTCCCACTCCTTCCCCTCAGAACCTCTGGTAACCACTTTCTTTATGTCAATATTCCAAGTTCTTCCATAGTTAGAAAAATAATTCTACTTTAGTCCACAGTTTCCTTCCCCCCTTATGTTTGTTCATTCCTCAATTTTGAAGATTTGGGGATGGTGATGCCTACTCTGTTTAGAATTGAGAGGGGACTTAGATCCTATGGAGCAGCTGGATGGAACAGTCTTGCTTGCAGTTGTAGATACTCTGTTTTTTTGGAATGAGTATTGTGCATCATCATTTTGTTAGTTGTCCTGGGTGAGTCCGATGAACTGAAGAGTAGGTGTTGCCTGCAACTCTGCTGAGATTCAGGGCTCAACTGGCATATGAAAATAAAGAAGATTCACATCCTTGGGACATATATTTAATCAGTAGAGTTCTAAATATAGATTCAAATATAAGAGGCAGAAGAGCCAATTGTAGGGAAATTATAAATGAGTCTAACTCTTTTACATTGGAAAGCATATATTTCAAGGTAAGACCCACTGACAGGATGATGAATTCTTGAGATTTTCTGCCCTGCCTATAATGTCTAGATGTTTCTAGAGCTCTCAAGAGCCCCTTTGCTTGAGGCATTGTTTACTGGGACAGTCAATGAGTTCCTCCTTAGAGGTGCATAGCAAAACCTCTGGTATGACCTCTCAGCTCACTTTGAAATTTCTTAGCCACAAAAACTCATCTTTATTTGCTATATCTCCCTTTTGGTGAACATCTTTTTCAAAATGCATTATTAGTTCATACTTGGTAGTAATCCCTCAGTGCCAGGGAAGCTCATCCCTGGTACTCATGTCTCACAACAGGGGGGAGGAACTTATATGCTGAATTTGGTTAGAGAGAGGCCACATTTGAGCAACAAAGAGGTTTTAAGGAGGTAACTCTGAGGCAATATATAATACAAGGCTAAATTTCAATTTCACAGGAGCAAAGTTCACAAAATTATCAATATCAAGGGTCTGGCATATTGGCCTGTCCTTTTTCAGTAGGCACTGCCCATGTATTCAGAGGCTTTTTGCTGCTCTATTAGAGAATGTAGCAGTACTTCCAAGGTTCAGAATACAATATTCTTTCTGTTATGGTGTGGGCCTCCTCCCTCTGAGAAAACACCCCATGACTCTTGAATATATTCATATGCCATAAAGCCATGCCCCAAGTGCACCCTTCCCCATACATTCCGCTATCACTGACACTCACACTAATGATCCTCCCCTTCCACAGTTGTGACAATTCTGCCATCCACAACCTCCCCCAAAAAAAAGCCAACAAAAAAAATAATAATAAAATAAAAAATTAAACATAAAATTAAAATGAAAAGAAAAAATAATTTTTTTCATTGTGTCTTTTATCACCATAAGATCTGTTATTATTTATGTACAGTGACAATTTATTCTGTATGTTCCCTCAGTATCTTATTTTTTTTTTTTTTGCTTTATTTTCAAAGAAACTTTTAGTTACAGGAAAGTCACATAAAAATATAGGGGATTCCCATATACCCAAACCCCTTTTGCCACTCTCCCATATTAATAGTTTACATGAGTATGGTTCATTTGTTACAATTGTACAAATATTGAAGCACTGCTATTAACCATGAAAAAGAGTTTACATTGTGGTTTACATTATGCACCATAGATGTTAATAGTTTTGACAAAATGTATAATGTCCTGTAGCCATCTTTGCAAGCAGAACCATTCCAATACTCTAAGAATGTCTTATGTTCCATCTATTCTGTTATTCCCTCTCCCTTCCCACAGAACCAATGTAATCATTGTTTCAGTTTTTGAAACTCCTTCCACCTTATCCTAGATTTTTCCCATATGGGCATCAAATCACCACACTCCCCTCCCTTTCTGTCTCCTGATATCTTATCTTCCAAACTCTAGCTCTGTGAGCCTATTCAATTTGTTTAAGGCACATCAGTGATCTCATGTAATAGTCTTCTTTCAGTGACTAGCTTACTTCACTCAATGTAAAGTCTTTAAGACTCATCCATGTTTTTCTGTGTGTTAATACTGTGCTCCTTCTTCCAGCTGAGTAATATTCCTATATATAATAATAATATCATTATATTCATATATATATGAATATATGTTTATTGATATATATAGATAACACAATTTGCTTATCCACCCACCTCTTAATGGACATTTTGGTTGTTTCCAACTTTTGACAATAGTGAATAATGCCACTATCTTCTGCGTATATACCCAGAATTCAGGTTGCTGGATCTTATGGCAGTTCTATATTAAGCTTCCTGAGGAAACACCGAACTGTTCTCCACAACGGTGGCACCATTCTACATCCCTACCAGTAGTGGTTGAGTGTTCCTTTTGCTTCATATCCTCTCCAACACTTTAAGTTCTGCTTTTTAAAAAATAGCTACCAGTCTAATTGGTGTAAGAAGATATCTTATTGTAATTTTGATGTACATTTCTCTAATAATAGAAATACAAATGGCTAAAAAGCACGTGAAAAGATGCTCAATATCCTCCTGCTCTTAATAGTGTCCAATCATATTCTTTCAAACAATTGGTCTCACTTTTGGAAGATGAGATCTACAAAGTTTTTCACCATTATTAACTCTCACACATATTTATGATATAGAAGATAATTAAATATAGAATATCAATATCTTCCAAAAAGTAATAGTTTTAACATTTTATTAAATTACCACTAACATTTTGAATTAACACACTTTCTTTGTGCATTGTAGTTTTATAATTACATCCACACACACATTCACTCATATATTTTGTTTATATATTGAAATATGTCTAAGATTTCCTCTCTTTAACAATTAAAAAAATTTTTTTAACTTTATTTGTAAATTTAATATTTGAAAATATAAACAATTAAAAACTAAAAAGTAAACACAGATGAATAAATATATACATTTCTCCATTAAATACAATGGATACATATAATTTTTTTTTAATCAAACAATATGTTACACAATTTATTTGGTTCATAGTAATGCATTCATACAGTATTTGTCCTTCTGTGTCTGGCTTGCTTCACTCAGCATAATGTCCTCCAGATTCATCCATGTTGCCATATGCTTTATGACTTCATTTCTTCTTACAGCTGCATAATATTCCATCGTGTGAATAGACCACAGTTTGTTTATCCATTGGTCTGTTGATGGACACCTGGGTTGCTTTCAACTTTTTGCAATGGTGAATAATGTTGCTATGAACATTGGTTTGCAGATGTCTGTTCGTGTCACTGCTCTCAGTTCTTCTGGGTATATACCCAGTAGTGGTATTGCAGGGTCACGTGGCAAGTCTATATTCAACTTCTTTAGGAACTGCCAAACAGTCCTCCATAGTGATTGTACCATTTTGCATTCCCACCAACAGTGAAGAAGTGTTCCTATCTCTCCACATCCTCTCCAACACTTGTAGTTCCCTGTCTTTTTAATAGTGGCCATTCTGATAGGTGTAAAAGGATATCTCATTGTAGTTTTGATTTGCATTTCTCTAATCATGAGTGATGTTGAGCATTTCTTCATGTGTTTTTTTGCCATTTGTATTTCTTCTTTGGAGAAATGTCTATTCAAGTCTTTCACCCATTTTTTAATTGGGTCATTTTTCTTTTTATTGTTGAGTTGTAACATCTCTTTATATATCCAGGATATTAAACCCTTATCAGATATGTGATTTCCAAATATTTTTTCCCATTGAGTTGGTTGCCATTTCACCCTTCTGACAAAGTCCTGTGAGGTGCAAAAGTGTTTAATTTTGAGGAAGTCCCATTTATCTATTTTTTCTTTTGTTGCATATGCTTTGGGTGTAAGGTCCAAGAAACCACCACCTACTACAAGGTCATGAAGATGTTTCCCTACATTTTCTTCTAGTAGTTTTATGGTCCTGGCTTTTATATTTAGATCTTTGATCCATTTTGAGTTGATTTTTGTATAGGGGGTGAGATAGGGGTCCTCTTTCATTCTTTTGCTTATAGATATCCAGTTCTCCCAACACCATTTGTTGAAGAGATTGCTTTTTCCCATTAGCGTGGGCTTCATAAGTTTGTAAAAAACCAGTTGACTGTATATGTGAGGGTTTATTTCTGGGTTCTCAATTCTATTCCACTGATCGATGTGTCTATCTTTATGCCATTACCATGCTGTTTTGACCACTGTAGCTTTGTAATATGTTTCAAGGTCAGGCAGTGAAATTCCTCCCACATTGCTCTTCTTTTTCAGACTGCTTTTGACTATTCGGATGCACTTACCCTTCTAGATGAATTTGGTAATTGCCTTCTCTAATTCTGTAAAGTAAGCTGTTGGGATTTTGATTGGTATTGCATTGAATCTATAAATCAGTTTGGGCGAGATTGACATCTTCACGGTATTTATTCTTCCAATCCATGAACACAGAATGCCTTTCCATTTGTTTAGGTCTTTTTAAATTTCTTTTAGCATTGTTTTGTAGTTTTCTGCATATAGGCCCTGTACTTCTTTGATTAAATTAATTCCTAGGTATTTGAGACTTTTTGTTGCTATTGAAAATGGAATTTTCCTCCTTATTTCCTCCTCAGGTTGTTCAGTACTAGCGTACAAAAACATTACTGATTTTTGCGTGTTGATCTTGTATCCTGCCACTTTGTTGAACTCATTTATCAGTTCAAGTAGCTTTGTCATGGATATTTCAGGATTTTCTAACTACAGGATAATGTCATCCACAAACAGTGAGAGTTTTACTTCCTCTTTTCCTATTTGGATGCCTTTAATTTTTTTTTCTTGTCTAACTGCCCTAGCTAGAACTTCTAGTACAATGTTGAATAACAATGGTGACAGTGGGCATCCTTGTCTTGTTCCCAATCTTAGAGGGAAAGCTTTCAACCTTTCCCCATTGAGTATGATGTTGGCTGTGGGTTTTTCATATATGCCTTTTATCATATTGAGGAATTTTCCTTTTATTCCTATCTTTTGAAGTATTTTTATCAAA
>JAQZBX010004049.1:0-11377 GCA_029593785.1 Cabassous unicinctus
GCCACCCACAGCCCCAAAAATACCCCACACAACCATCAGGACCCATGATTTGACCCAAATGGAATCAAAGTGATCAAATCATAGCCTTGAGTATGGCCTTACCTGCATAAACCATGTGATCTATTTAATTATTTCAAGCAATTATGTCTCAACTTCCCCAGAAGTGTGAACCCAGGTATAACAGGTGATGTTGGCAATGGCAAAAATCCCTCCTTGTTTCAGCAAATAAGTGACAAGTTTGGCAATGCTATTGTCTAAAACAAGCTTAACTAATAAGTCTAATGACTCGCTGTGCAGCTATAGGTCTAGCAGTAGATTCAGTAATTTCTCTTATTGTGATTGATAAATATCTAATCCTGTTTTCATTTTTGTTAATCGCAAGCCTAGGTAGCAGCAATCTGCCAAAAGAGACAAACCCAGAATCATAAACTTCCTGGGTAAATCCTGTTTTGCCTGCAACTGTAGATTGAGGGGAGTAGATCAGTGAGAAGTTTCAGATTTATTATAAATTCCTAAGGGACTGTGAGGAAACCAAGTGCACATTGCCCAGACATTTATCAGCTATTAAGGTAATTTACAGACCAGGCAAATATCTGATAAAATTTCCATAATAAAAATATTGCTTGATAGAAAATACTTATTACAGTCAAGGTGATGTTTTTTATAAATTGATTACTAGGAATACTATCATTTGTCCTTAGCATCTGTTTTAGTCAGACAAAGGGGTTCTGATGCAAAATACCAGAAGTCTTTTGGTCTTTATAAAGGGTATTTATTTGGGGTAGAAGCTTACAGTTACCAGGCCTTAAAGTACAAATTTACTTACCTCACTAAAGTTTATTGCCATATGTTGGAGCAATATTGTTGCCAATGTCTGTGAGGGTTCAGGCTTCCTGGGTTCCTCCAAGGGCATGCTTGTCTCTGGGCTCAGTTCCTCTGCTATCTCCACAAGGTAAGCTGTAAACTATTAGTATCTCTAGTCTTTGCCTCTCTCCACAAGGCCAGCAGTAGACTATCAGGTGAATGGCTTATCTCTTTTCCCGGGGCCTTCTCTCCTTCCTCATGACCAAGCTCTTCTGTGTGCTTACTTCCTGGGGATCCAGCTTTAAAACTCTGCATCAGAATTCAGCATCAGAACTCCAACTCAAAAACTCCAACTCCAAAAATACTCTTCTGCTCTGCCATGTAGATTTATGTGAGTCCAAGGGTTGGGAACTCAACATCATACTGATGTGGCCCAATCAAATCCCTAATAATAACTTAATCATACCCACAGGAACAGGCCAGTTTATAAGCATAATCCAATATTTTTTTTTGGAATTCATAACTATATCAAACTGCCACAGCATCCAGGGCTCTGTGTTATTGAGAGTTCAAGTGAAAAGCAGAACCAAAATTATTTGTGTTGTGAATCTTTTGCAGATCCAGTTCCTTAGACCTAAAAGGGGACAAGCATTGCTAAGGTAACTTGTAGTTTGTGGAAGCATTTGGACTATTATAGCAAATTTTCCAAACTCTTCTATCATATCTTTATAAGTCTCTCAACCAGTTGTATTTATAGTGTGGTTGATATTCAGCAAAAGCAGGTTCTTTCCTTCCAATACATTTTAAAGACCAATTCCTGAGATATTGTGGCTCCAAGTAAGAAAGTTTATTTCCTTGAATAGCAAAGAGATCATTTGTCTAAAAATGGCACAGAAGTCTGCCTCTTGAATGGGAGGAGTTTAGGGTTTTTATGGATTCAAACAGAGGAAGGTAGAGTGGTTAAAATAAAAATAGTAAATATATACAAGCTAGTTTTCAAATAAACATAAACAAATGAAAGGTTAATCTAGAATAAACACCAAAATAGTAAGTATACATAAGAGTGAGACTCATT
Organism: Cabassous unicinctus; assembly: GCA_029593785.1. NCBI lineage: Eukaryota > Metazoa > Chordata > Mammalia > Cingulata > Chlamyphoridae > Cabassous > Cabassous unicinctus. The sequence continues at coordinate 1,880 of JAQZBX010004049.1, forward strand.
TTGAAATAACTATAAACAAAGGTAAAGTCAGACTGGAATAACCATCACAAAAGTTAGTATACACAAGGGTGACTTTTGTTTACAGCAACCATAAAGAAGTGTGAGGTTGACCTAGCAAGTTTCAGTAATTTCAGGTATTTACTTTGGGGTATTCTATAATATACTTATAAAATAAGGAAAAAGGCTTCTATATAATGATTCAGTAATCATGAACTTTTGTTAATTGTTAATTTTTGGTTACAAAGTTACACATCCAAGAAAGCATAAAGCAGAGTAAAGAAGACCTTGGGTCTAGTATTCATATTTGATATGAAACAAATGGTGCTGTCTGATCCAAATAGACTGAAGCATTTGTGATAAGTAAGAACTTTTTGGGGGGTAGAACTATGAGATCCCTTGCAATGTGCATAGATCAGGCTTTATGGTGACAATTCCAACAGTTTCTAAGGTTATCTTCCTTTGAAATGTCTTTGGAGAAGCTGAAAATGGCATTATCTTTCCAGGCCAGTGCAAGGAAAATGCATAGGATAATATAAAGATTTTATGCATTGGAAGTATTAGTAAGGTAGAATCTATGTGAGGACTTATTTATGTTAGGAATTGCTCTGCCACCTAGGCAATAAGTAGTCTACTTTTTGACATTTTCTACTTCCCACCCTGTCTCATTTGATTTTAAAGACTCCATAATTAGTCTAGTAGTCTGATGGAAATGTTTTATTTGAGAAATGTTGACCCATGGCTCAACACCCTGTAAATAAATTGCATTATTAGAAGTTAGGAGTACTTAGCTGGGCTCATTTTAATGAGGATCTAGGGCTGTCTTCTGTCTGTGTAATTTCCAGTAGACGCATTATCCTGGTGACAGATTTTGATTAATGGAGTGTTTGTCATGTAGAACAGCAAAGGTGTCCTTTACTTCCTGAAGATAATCTTTGGCATAATAATTAAGATTTTGCAAATTGGGTCATGTCATGGTGTGACAATAAATGATCAGTTTTCAATTTATTCTCAGAGATAGATCTGCTAGGAACCATTTCATATGGGGAGAATGTGAGTTTCCTAAGAGGAATTTGATGAATAAACAGATGGCCAAAGTTAAAATTTTGGGCCAGCAAAGGCTAGGTTCTTCAGTTAACTTAGACAGTATTGATTTAAGTTTATAACTGCAGCTGTTTTACTTGTGGCTGTTTTTGCAAGAAAATTATGCAAGTGCATTTTTAAAAATATTCAGACTCAATCCTTTTTGTGTAAGCCTGTATCTTAATGATGGCAAGAGTAATGGGAAGAAATTGGTAGAAAGGAAAAAATTTACTGGTTTCCAATTTTCAACTGGCATACCAGAAGAAATAAGGAGCCCTCTTTGATTCCTTAGCATGCTGAAATCACTATAGAACAGGGGTTCTCAACTAGGGTAAAGATTTCAGGGCATCTGTGAGCTTGCATTGAAAATTTTAATTTAAAGACATGCTGATGTTGATTGTAATAAAACTATTGGCTGCTGCCTTCTGAGAAGGGGTCTGAGGTTTTCACCTGAATGGCAAAATGGCCCATGGTGAAAACAACCCTTGCTGTAGATGTAATCAGAAGTTCCTTCTGATAGAAAGCAGGGTTGTGCAAGAGTACAAAGTTCATCCTTTTTGGTGGAAGAAAGTTATAGATGGCTACCTTGTCCAATCAGTATGTGGTATAGCCTGTTTGGAATATACCATTAACAATTCTAGCATGAAAAGCATTAACAAATAGAATGACATCTGGGTTGACCATAAGAACTTGTGTAGAGTCATTAATTTTGAAGCTACCAGTTTACAGTCATGGGGTAACTTCATTGGATAAAGGTAGCAGAGTAGCAAGGTCAATAACATTGCAGTATTTTAGGTGAGGGTTAAGAGGTGAAGTAGAAGGATTACATAAGAAGTCAGTTTTCTGGAGGAAAAATGTTAAGCCTGCTCAGAGTTAAGTTTGCTGAGGCTGTAATTAATTTGGCAATTTCTGCTGCATCTTTAACACAATTTGGGTAAGAACAGACAGGTGCATCAAGGTGTAGGCTGTAATATGCAAAAGATTTGGAGTTTCCTCTGTGCACTTGAATTAACAACCCTGAAACTTTGTTATATAACCATTTACTCCAATTATTTCTTATTAACAAGGAGAATAGATCCTGATTGAATCTATGAAAATAATTATAGTACCATAAATTTAAGAATATTCAGTAAGAGTCAAATTCTGGAGGGGTCAGGCAAGGAGATAAAGATGAATCTTTTATGAATTATAGATAGCTTAATTCAGTAAGGGAATCCCTTGTATCTAGAAAATAGAACAATAAAATATTAGCAATAAACAAAAGAAAACTATGATCATTCTTTATCAGTTCATTTAACCCTAAGAAATTAATTTGTGTTTCATTAGATCTTCTATGATCAATCTCAAGCATTTACCAGCTTTTTAATTAAGATTCTGGAGATCTTTACTCAGTACAGGGGTATGCCCTCAAAGCTTTTTAAGGAATGTCATTAGAAACTGGTGCCTCAGAGAATTTGGCATAGTACTTCCCATAGGTCTCTGAGACAGCCCTTTATGTTGAAGATAAAACACACTGGCCTGTAGCTGATTGCAAGTATTTTCAGGGAAGCATCAGAATAAAAACTATCAGTAGATAGCAGAAAACTTAAAATACCCATGGTTAACTTATTGCTGTTTTACAAAATTGAACAATCAGATGAGGGGTCAAAAAACATTATTTGAAGAACCACTGAAATTATTACCAATAATAGTACTGTCTAATATAAAACTTACCAGTACTTGGACAACTCATAGACACTGAAGGTATAGATCAGTCTCTAAGAACTTTATATAATTTCTGAAATGTTTATATTAATAGCATTTTATCCTATAATTTAGCCAACAGAAAGTCACAAAAACATTTTTAATTTCATAACACTTCCTATGCAACTGATAACTTATCAAATAAAACTAACTGTTTTATCACCTCTCTTTTTACAAGGTGAAAGAGAAAAATCCTTTGTGATTTTACAAGGACACTCTGGAAAATCCCAATGAGAGTTTGAGATCAAGAAGATATTATTTATGGCTCAATTTTTTGGAAGGAAAATGTCAAAAGTTGTTAGGTTTTAATATTTTGATAAATAGAATCATGGGGAACTGTGAAACAATATTTAATTCCTTACTTAATGAAAGTGACAATGAAATAATTAAAAATAAAGAGAGGCAGTAGCCTGGTGGTAAAAAAATACTTTTTTTCAAAAGTGAAAAGACATTTTCTGAAGTAATTAAATGATGTTTATATAAAGGATATAAAGCACAGGAGGTTTTTCTGATAAGATAGAGAATCTTTCTCTTTAAGCAGTTACTCAGATGTTTTAGAAAAACCTTTTATTAATTCTTATTAAAAATACACCAATAATCCATGGATACTTTGTCATTATAAAGGAAAGAAAATCAAATACTGATTTTGCATGAAGATTCTGTCTAAGGAAACTCTTAAAATTCTTATAAACCTATCAAATCTTAATCACCCATGACCATTACAGATAAAATCCATATTCTGAAAACCTTCTACAACTTTCTATATATATTCAGATTGTTCTACATATTCCTCCTTTTTATCATTCTGTAAAAACCTGTCATTTCACATTTAGATAAAACTCTTTTCCATTCCCTTAACAAAACACATCCTGCATACATTATATATTTATTATCAAAAAGATCTTGTAAAATGCCTTCAAACCAACATCCTTCAAAACTCAGTTTACATTTTTTCATCAACTTAAGGATCTAGTAGATATAATGTTAAATTACTTTCTTAGAAGACTGCATAAATTCAGGAAGAACACACCAATCTAGAATAAACTTCTATGTTTATATTCTATATAGTGTTGATAGTTCTAAAGACATAGCTATTTTTATTTAGTTATATTCAATCAGTCCTGTTTGCCTAGGGTTTACCTGAATTATGTGAAATTTAATTTTTTAAGAAATTTTCATTTAGTTCTATGCATTCCTTGTTTTCACTGGAAATATTAAACTTTGTTTTCCTTGATTTCTGGAAGTATAGGAATAATTTATATACGTGCTTATTTATCTTTAAGCCAACTCAAATAAAGTTCTTTAAAGCAATTTCATAAGTTACTTTGGTAAGAGCATTCAGAGGTAGGAAAACAAACAGACAGACACAAATAGAGAGCTTATAGCTTCAATTATAACTTATTTAGCCTTTTTTCAGACACAAAAACAGAAGTAAGAAAGCATAGAATCCCTCTACACTTTCTCATTTGTCTTTTGCAAAGAGTCCTTTAATGAAACTTTTTCTTGAATTTCTTAGTAAATTCTGAGTGCTAAATAAAGTAGGTATCCCATTTAGCTGTTTAGTTTTGGAGCTCCTATTCTAGAGTGATTAATAATTTTGTCTAATTGAACATTTCCAAAAATGGACATGGACATTTCAGATTGTCTTTGGTGAGATTTTGCCATTTTGTTAGATTGTACAGCTTCCAGCCCCATAATTTTTTTATTTTTTAGGGAAATTTTAGATCATATAAATATTCCATAAAAATATAGGAGATTCCTATATGCTCAACTACCTCCCCCTAACACACTATCCCATGTGAAGAACATCCTACATTAGTGTGGGACATTTGTTACAACTTATGGACACATACTGAAGCATTGTCACTAACCATGCATTATAGTTTATAGTATAGTATACACTCTGCCATGCACAATTTTGTAAGTTATGACAAAATATATAATGGCCTGTATCTGTCATTATAAGGTCATTCAGAACAATTCCAATGTCCCAAAAATGTCCCCATATTACACCTATTCCTCCTTGTCTCGCCCCACAGAGCCTCTGGTGGTCACTGCCCCCACATCAATGTTAAAACTTCTTCCATTGCTAGAATAACAATAAATTTGTTAGAATAAACAATAAATATATAGTATAATAAGTTTATAGTCCATTGTTCATTCCCCAATCTTGAGGATTTGGGGATTGTGATGCCCCCCATCTGTAATTGCTAGGGGACTTAGATCCCTTGGGACAGATGGATGGAACTGTCTTCCTTGGAGTTGCAGACTCTCTCTGTTCTTTGGGATGGGTGTTGTCCTTCATCATCACATTATTAGTAGTCCTGGGTGAGTCCAATAAACCAGAGAATAGGTTTTGCAACTCTGCTGAGATTCAGGGCCCAACTGCCATGTGGACAGACCAAAGATTTAAATTTCTTGGACTTACACATATCAAGAATAATACTAACTATAGCTTCAAATAGAAGGGGAAGAGGAGCCATGTGTAGGGAAACCACAGGTGAGTCCAGCTATGTCACAATGGGGAGCATAAATTCCAAAATAAGGTCCTCTGTCAGGGTGCCAAACTCCTGAGCTGTATACCCTGCCTACAGTGTCTGGATGTCTCTAGAGTCCTCAGAAGTCCCACTATTTCAGGCACTATTTACAGTGGCAGTGAGGTCTTGCTGAAATATGCATAAGTGTAACCTCTGGAATGACCTTCTGACTTATTTTGAAATCCCTTAGCCATAAAAACTCATTTGTATGTACCATTTCCCCTTTTGGTCAAGGTCCGTTTCCAGGTGTATTGCTACTTGGTGCTTGATAATAATCCCTTGGTGCCAGGGAAGCTCATCCCCAGGAGTCATGTTCCATGTTGGGCAAAGATAGTGTGTTTAAATACTGAGTTTAGCTTAGAAGATGTCACATTAAAGCAACACGGAAGCCCTCAAGAGGTACCTCTTGGGCAACATATGATTTATCTAATTTCAGAAAATGTTATCAACTCCAAAGGAAGCTTTATACACACAAAAGGAGTTATTCCATATTCCCCACTCCCCCTTAATCCCTGCCAACAATTAATCATCTTTCTGTCTCTATTGATTTGCCTCTTTTGGATATTGCTTATAAATGGAAACTTTTAAAAATGTGATCTTTTGTATCTGGCCTAATTTTTGAAAATACTTGACAGGTTTTCAAGTCCTTTCCATGATATAGCTTATACAATTACTTCATTCCATATTATGATTGAACCAAATTCCAATGTATGGATATCAAACATTTTGGTTATCCAATTATTAAGTGATAGAAAATTGGCTTGTTTCTACCTGTTATTGTAAATAATGCTAATTGAACATTTTTACACAATTACTGGCATATTTTTCTTCAGTTTTGGGGGATATATATCAAAGAAGAGATCTGCTAGATTACAAGAAAATACTGTGTATACCTTATTAAGGAATGGCATAAATATTCTGCAAGTGGTTGAACCATTGTGCATGCCTACCAGGTATGTACAAGAATTCTATTTCTTCACATCCTCACCAACAGTCATATTAGATTTTGAAAAAAGTATAACCATCCCAGAATGTTTGAAGTGATGTCACATTTTTGTGTTGGTTTCCATATGCCTAATAACTAAAGATGTTGAGCATTATTTCATGCATTTGTTATCTAATTGCATATAATACTTGAAAAAATGTCTATTCAAATACATTGCCCATTTTTAATTAGATTGCCTTTATATTAAAGGATAAGGGATTTTTTAAAAAATATATATATTCTGTGATATTAGACCGTTCTCAGATATATGATTGGAAAGTATTTTTCCCTTTTTGTAGGTTATCTTTTCACTTCCTTGATAGGGTTTCCTTTGATTAAAAAGTTTTTAATTTTTGTGAAAAATAATTTGTCTATTTTTATTTGCAGTGACTTTAATGACATATCTAAGCATCAATTGCCACATGACAAGTAATTTAGAATTATCCCTGTATTTACTTTTAAGAGTGGTATAATTTTGCTCTTACATGTACATCTCTAAATGACTTAATTATTTATAAATATTTTAAGGTAAAGATCAAAATCCATGCTTTGCATATTCATATCCAGTTGTTCCACCACATGATGAAAACACTGTTCTTTCCTGAGCACAAGAACTTGGTGCCATGTATACTGAAAATAAATTGATTATATATATATATATGTTTATTTCTGAAGCATCAATTCTGTTCTATTATTTAAGATGTTTACATTTATGCCAATAACACACAATTTTAATAAATGTAGATTTGTAGTATGTTTTGAACTATAGAATAAGATATCTTATAATTCTGTCCTTTTTCAGTATAATTTTACCTATTAAGGTCTCTTTATAATTCCATGATTTCAAGGATAAGTTCTTACATTTATTTTTTAAAACAAATTAACTTTATTTATACATATTAATAAATTATAAATTCATCTGAAGTGTACAATGAGTGGTATTTGGTATAATCACATAGTTGTGCATTCATCACATCCATCATTATTAGAGCATTTTCATTGAAAGGTGAAGAAATTCCTTGTTTTTTTCTTTTTTTTTTTGTTTATTATTTAATTTTTAGTAGGCTTTGAGATTTTGATAGGCATTCATCGTATTTCTAAATGTTTTGTAGGTAGAATTGCCACCTTAACCATATTAAATTAGTCATTATATTAAATGGGATGTCTTTCTGTTTATTTAGGTCTTCTTTAATTTCTTTCAACAGTATTTTATAAATATTATACAAATCTTGCATACCTTGGTTAAATTTATTCATAGCAATTTTATTACTTTTGATGCCTCTGAAAATTAATTTTTCTCAGTTTTACTTTTGGATTCTCACAATTTGTTTTCCTAAATACAACTAACTTATGCATGTTAATCTTTTACCCTGCAACTTTACTGCATTTACTTATTAGCTGTAATAGTTAGAGGGTGTGTGTGTATGAGTATAAATAGTCATGTATTTGAATGGCTGCTATAGTATTTTTCTACATGTAAGATCATGTCATCTCAGAATACAGATAAGTTTACTTCTTGTTCTAAATTATATTTTTATTAGATAGCTGTGAAATTTCAAAACAATCATAAACATATGTGGAATTCCCATACAACAACCAGCCATCAATACACTATAGTATTGTGAAACATGTGTTACAAAATTATGAGATAATGGCATGAGACTACTACCACTAACTGTGGTCTAGAGTATTCATTTTGTATATTTTTCCACCCCCAATGATGAACACAGTATACCTTTGCATTGATACAAGAATATTACAGTATTGCTGTTAACAATAGTCCATAGGTTACATTTATTGTATTTTTCATGTGCTTCTCCACATTCTTACCACTTTGCAATAGTGATGTATGTTTGCTTTATTTCATAGAAAGATATTTCATATTTGTACTATTAACCACAATTCTCATCTACCTCTGAGTTCAGTATGTTATTCAGTCCCTATATTATTCTAGCATGTTCTTTCAATTTATATTTATATCCAGAGACCACCCTTTTCAGCCTCAATCTCATTTATAGACCCTGCATTAGTTCCACTCACTGTGTGTTACCATCAACTCCATTTCCACACATTTACAGTCAAGTTAATTAAAACTTCCACATACATTAATCATCAGTACACCTTCTCAGCCCTCCTCTTATCTTCTAATAAACTTTACTCTAGGTTTTAACTTCATGCATTTATTCTCCATATTTAATTCATATTAGTGAGACCATGCAATATCTGTCCTTTTGTCTCTGGCATATTTCACTTAAAATAATGTCTTGAAGTTCATCCATGTTATCGTATGTGTCACAATTTCATTTTTCTTAAAGGAGCATAGAATTCCATCATATATGTATACCACATTTTGTTTCTCCATTCATTGGTTGATGGACACATGGGTTGCTTCCATTTTTGACAACTATGAACATTGTTGTGCTAATGTCTGATGCAAACAGTTTTCAGTTCTTCTGAATATATCCCTAGAAAAGGAATTGTTGGATCATATGACAGATATATATTTAGCTTCCTGAGGAACTGCCAAACTGTCTTCCACAGAGGCTGCACCATTTTACAATTCCACCAACAATGAAGGAGTGTTCCTTTTTCTCCACATCTTCTCCAGCATGTTATCTCCTTTTTAATAATGGTCATTCTGTGCTGAGTGAAATGATATTTCATTGTCATTTTGTTTTGCTTTTCCCTAATAACTAGTGATATTGAACATTTTTTCATGTGCTTTTTGGCCATTTGTATTCCCTCTTTGGAGATATGTCTATTTAATCTTTGCCCATTTTTTTAAATTGGATTGCTTGCTCTAGTGTTGTTGAGCTGAATGATCACTTTAAATAGAATGGAAGTGAAACCGTTATTGGATAGGTGGCTTTGAAATATTTTTCCCACTGAGTAGCCTGCCTTTTTACTTTCTTGACAAAGTCCTTTGAATCACAAAAGTGTTTTTAAGTTTGAAGAAGTCCCCTTTATATCATTTTCTTTCATTGAATATAATTTCAGTGTAAGATTAAAGACTCCACCTCATATTACCAAATCTTGAATATGTTTCCCTACATTTTCTTGTAGGAGCATTATTGTTCTTGCTCTTATATTTACATCTTTGATCCATTTTAAGTTAATTTTTGTATAAAGTTTGAGATAGGGGTGGTCTTTCTT
>JAQZBX010004049.1:11477-46366 GCA_029593785.1 Cabassous unicinctus
TTTTTTTTTTTTTTTTTTTTTTTTACCAGTGTAAGTGTCCAAACAAATATCATGGACCAACTTAATGAAGTGAAAGAAGAGATTAAGGATATTAAGACACTGGTGGAACATACCAAAGAAATTGTAAACTTACATATAAAGATAATGGATATGATGGTGATGAATGGCACCAAGATATTGAAAAGACACTGGAATCACATTACAGCAGATTTGAACAGGCAGAACAAACAATTAGTGAGGTGGAAGACAGTACATCTGAAATCAAACAAATAGTAGAACAGATACATAAAAAGATAGAAAAAATCCAGCAGGGACTTAGAGATTTAAACAACAACACAAAATGCACAAACATATGCATTAGAGGCATCCTGGAAGGAGAAGAGAAGGGAAAGAGAACAGAAGGAGTGTTGAGCGAAATAATGGCTGAAAACATCCCAACCCTATTGAAGGCTTGTACCCATCTCAGGGCCAGAAGGAAGTCTGGACTCCCTGGGGCAAGCTGGAGGCTGGATGATACAAGGTTGACAAGGTGTGGTCTCCACAGGGCAGGCCATCACAGGTTTATGTTGTAAAGTCTTAGCAGAATTTAGGGTTCCAATGTCCCCAAAATATTATCATCATTCCATATGTCTCCATCCCAATACTTGGGTTTCCACTCCTTTCCAATCAATGCCTTCACTTTAATTGCAGAAACCCTGTGAGGTTGAGATTTTAGTTTCCTCTGTAATTCTGCTACTCATACAATGAGAGTCTGGGTTTGATTCTCAGATATCTCAAGTCTGTGGCTACAGGAGACAAGATTTTCTTTCAAGGCACATGTAGAAGCTTTCATATCATTCACAAAGCATTTAAGTTTCAAATTTGAAGACTTTAGTTCATCTCTTTTTTTTGTAACTGTATCCAGATTATCTAGGAAGAGCCATCTAAAATCATTATACTTTTTGACTCCACAAAATTCTGTTAAGGTGTTATAAACACTCTCACCCAGATCCTTGCTTCTTTTAAGTAGGGGAATCCAGTGATGCTATTTTGCATATCTCTATTGCCAGCTCATGCCATGGACTGTTAGGAACCTCATTATTGGAAAGAGAGTCATTAGTACCCTGAGTCCAATTAGAGTAGAGAGCCAATTACAAAATGCCCAGAACCACCTCAGACATACCATGTTTAAGATTCTGTTCCTCAAGAACCACTCCCGGTACCAAGCTATATTAGTCAGGGTTCTCTCGGGAAACAGAATCAACAAGAGATATCTGTCAATAATATGAGATTTTAAAAGAGCCTCTCATGTGACCGTGACAATGCACAAGTCCAGGTTCTGCAAACCTAGGCTGCAAACCAGGGGCGCCAATGAAAGTCCATTGAAAGGTCCTTGATGAGTTTCTGGGAGAAGTTGCCTGTCCAGTGACGAGCAGGGAAATTCTCTCTGAATGTTGAAAACACTTCCCTTTTAAAGGCATTCAACTGATTGGATAAAAGTGTCACACATTGATGATGTAATCTCCCTGATTGATGCAGATGTAATCAGCCATCCACATGGTAAACTCACTGGTGATCAAAGTCCATAAATGCTCTTGTATTACAATTAGCCCAGTGCTTGCTGGACCAAACATCTGGAAGCAATTACCTGGCCAAGTTGACACATTAACTTAACCATCACAATGGGCTAATTAATTAATATAATTCATAGATTTTCATGTTCTTATCTCTACAATGAAGGCAATCATATCATCTTTATTAGCCAGAGAAGACCAAACCTCCAATATCTTGACCCTGGTTATGGGGATTCCTCCACTTATTTCTCTTGAGCACACTTCATGTTCCTTTTTTTTATTGGGCTAGGGATACTCCTGGGTGAAGTGTTTGGCATTCATGACAGGTGCGCCGGTAAGTTGTGGTAAAGACATGAATCTTAAGATTCTTTCTTCATTCTCAGCTTCACTCACCATCTACTTGTCTGGTTGTGTGAAAATCCAGAGGAAGTTAGATGCCAGCTAAAGTATTGACAATGCAATCACAGGTGAGTAGGGAATACTTTAACTGAAATTCCACTTCTGTTGCCAGCAGGTGGGAAGATTTCACCTATTCATTTGGATATTCCAAGTGTATTCAGGAGATATTCAAGGACCTGAGCTTAAATTAAGTTTATATAGGACTCTAAAAATTATGGTAAGTTAGGGACTGAGTAATTAGTAATCTTCCAAGGTAATTGCAAGAGTTGGTTCCAGCATCCACAAAGATTGTACTTTCTGAAAAGATGACAGATGTTTTCTTTTTCTCACACATCCCATGGCCTTCTGGGACAAATAATGAATTCGTGGTTCATGCTCATGCCTGAGACTATCCCTGGCATATAGTGAATAAAGGTAACAGAGATGAACAAGAGGAGACGTTTATAGTGAAAAGAGAGGCTGCGTTTTCAGCTGTGGCATCAATCAAACATTAAAGGTACTGTGGTGTAGGGGTAGGCATAATTGCTAGAAGCATGAGAAGGTTAGTAAATTTAAGGAAGTGAGGAATAATTTATTTACTTTACCCCAATTTAATTTTCTTATAAATGTTTATGGAATATATTTGCATATTTTGAAATATTTTTAAAAGAAAAATAAATTCACCTTACCACTGTAGTTCAAATCTCCAAACTTCAATTATCTAAATAAAATTTATTCAAATTTTATATATGGATGGAATGTATAGGAATTGTTTTTTCCTTCATTGCAGCTGTGGTTCCAAGAGCCTTAAAATAGGGAGAATATAATTTATATTTTTGTGAAACATTTTGAAGATTTGGAGGGAACAGAAGCAATGAACAGGATTCTTTTAATCTTTCACTCACAGATGAGATGAGGATAAAATTGAGGAAATGAAAATGTATTTGTAGATGTTGGAAAAAGTTGAGATTGTGAAGTTTCCTTCCACAGGAATGGTCAGTCTAAGGCCATGTATCAGTACAACTGTTTCAGTAGTCCCTGGCTCATGACCCTGAACCATCTATATTTATATATTACAATGAATACCTGAGTTATGGAGCACTGAGGAAAGCAGAATGTACTGAATTGATACCTATTCAGTTCAGCAGAATTCTGGATATTTCTTCAAGTTTTCCTACCATTTTAGTGAATAATAGACATTTGAATTGAATTTAGATGGAAAGCAATTCACACATTCACTTGCATTTGTTAAAATGCATAACATATTCTTAAATGATTTTATAAATGAGAGGAAAATAATTTAATCTGTATTGTGGAATAATCTAACCATACTCATTTTTTTAAAAAGAAATATCTTGGATATTGCTTTCCTAACAAGAATCTATAAATTTATTTAGAATTATTTGGAAATATTGATTTAGTTTTGAATGCTTGAATGAAAGCTTTATAATCTGCAGAAATAAGGCATAATTACAAGTTTATTGTGAAGTTTCCAGGTGTATATAACATCCCATGTCATGTGATTTTCTTTCACAACGGAGTGTTATATATTCAGAGTGTGCATGTGTCTGTGAATGCATCTGAAAGGCAGAAGACAATTCAGCATTGCTAATGGTGTTACTGGAACCCCATAAACATTTTGTGTTTATGTATACAGTTTCTGCTTCTTTAGTGCTGTTATTTTGTACATCTCTTTCAGGATATTGGTTAGGATAGTGCTGTGTGAACACAAATTTCTGTGATGTTTTAGGAGTATGTAACCTTCAAGGATGTGGCTGTAGACTTCACCCAGGATGAGTGGGACCTGTTAGACACATCCCAGCAAAAGTTGTTCAGAGAAGTAAAGCTGGAGAATGTGAAGAACCTAATTTCAGTAGATGAGACTTTCAAAATTTGTCTGCCATTTATATCTATCACTTATCTATCTACCATCTGTCTAACCTATCTATATACCTATATATTTATCATAAATAGTCTTGCATTTATTTATTCATATACCAGCTTCTCTGTATTGTATAATCATTATTTATCTTATATATTTATTCTTTATAATTTTAAAACATTTATATTTTATAAAAAATAAAACTTCCTAAGTGAATATTTCCTTATTTTTTATGTACATCTAGGTCATCCCAAAAGAATTTAATCCTCTTGACTACAACTTAATATCTTTCTTGTTCTGAGAACTTAATGAATACTTTTTGAATGGATAAGTAATTCACTATGGTGAAATAAATATTCTGATCCAAGGTCTATGCTAAGACTTCAGAACATAGTAGTGAAAATATTGCATATATACTTTTCCATAAAGAATTTAGATCAATCTTCTGGGATTTATGTTAATTGTATTATTGTTGAACATAATATTCAATCACTTTAGAAACACAGATTTCTCCCGATTAGTATATAGTTGACACTGCAGTTTCTCTTTGTACTAGTGCATGTGTAACAATAATAGTGGTCCTCATTGAAATGGGCAAAATGTCAAGAGTTACAGTTTCTAATGAAATATTATCAATGATTTGAGTTCTAGGTTTTGTTGCATTACTGACCTCCAGTGCTTACCTTATTCTTTGGTAACATGCCATGTACATCATGATCATGCTCTGTTACTATCAGAATTCAAAATCCAAGTAACTTTTTTTTCAATAAAAACAGGATATGAAGTCTGCAAAACAGATGTGCTTTCCCAGCTGGAACAAGGAGAAGTGTGGAGAGAAGGAATAGGATTTCTTCAATACCAGATTTCAGGTGAGCTTTAAGGACCTGTGCATCAGAAGAGAGATCTCTCATGATACAGTATGTATGTGATTGGATATTTAAACTTCAGAATTCTTTAAGTAAATTATGATTTCTTTAGGTTTACTTACATGAGTTATGATTTCTAAAATGTAGCTGTGGATATTGGGGAAATTTTAGTCACATGTGTTTATTCCATATTCATCTCAAGCTTTATCAAGTGTCATTGGAAAGGCATATTCATTTGATATTGTAAGTCAACCTTCACATGATTCTTGTCCTGGTCCTATTCTTGCAATATTTTCCCCTCTGTTTTACCTCCCTGACATCCCAAAATTTTCCCTCATATTCCATTGCTGAAAATATTTTCTGATTGTAATGTCCTCTAATGTTTTCTTTTCCCTAAAGTATTCATTAATTTGATATTCTTTCCAAGCTAATTGTGAATGTGGGAAACATACTAAAAGAGATACTTGGAATTTTCCAAAATTTTTGTCCCCTTAATTGATATTCTAAAAATTTATTTTTTTTAATTACTACAGGGAGGAAAACTACCTTTAAAACATGTGAAATGATAGAATGATAAACAACAAACCTACCTGTAGGGAAGACACTTCTAAAATCATGGTATTGGTAAGCTTAATTTTGTGAACTTTAGTATTCCAAATATATGCCTATGGATGGAATGAATTATGAATTCAGCAAAATCATGAAATGGTAATTAATATTGGGATTAGGGCTAATCCAGCAAAAATCTGTGATAGTTTGAATTAAGGCAAAAATTAATCTAAACATGAATCCTTACCTGATTTCAAATTAAAAACTAATTACATAAACATGCTTCACATACATAATCTTTGAAACATCATGAAGCTCAAAATTAATCAGATACTTCTGGAATTACATTCTTATAATAGAAAATGTCTCTGTGTATAGAATAGAATAGAATAGAGTAGAATAGAATAGAATAGAATAATGTGTATATGAAATCATCATGGCAAATATTTTAATTGGAGACTATCACTAGTGGATTAGTCTAGGTTTCATATGTAGGAAAATGAAGAAATTCATTGTTTTGGAGAAATGTTTTACAGTCTCACATCTCATTCCCCACCACAGACATCTCACACCCAAAAGAATTCCTTTAAATGTAATTATTTGCAAGAAGATTCATCTCACACATCCACAGTGAAATAACATGCCTTCATTCACATGACAAGGAAATAATATTTCAGGACACCACCTCCAACTGTCCTCAGTGATCATTCATCTTTTATTCAACATAAGCATATTGACCCTAGAAGTATATCATATGAATGTTCCCAAAGTGCAAAAAATTGTATACAATGCTCAGAACTCAAACAATACAATGGAATTCCCATTGGAGAGAAAGCACATGAATGTCATCTATGTGGGAAAGCCTTCAGTCAATGTGTTCATCTTAAAGTACATTAGAGAACTCACCCTGAAAAGAAACCCTATGAACGTCATCTTTGTGGGAAAGCCTTCAGTCACTCCTTTTCCCTAAAAAACCATCAGAGAACTGACACTGGAGAGAGACCATATGAATGTCATCTTTGTGAGAAAGCCTTCAGTAACTCATCTTCCATAAAACAGCATGAGAGAACTCACACTGGAGAGAAACCCTATGACTGTCATCTATGAAGGAAAGCATTCAGTCAATATTCTTATCTTAAAGGACATGAGAGAACTCACAATGGAGAGAAACCCCATGAATGTCATCAATGTGGGAACACCTTCAGCCTCTCCTCTTCCAAAAAAAAAAAAAAAAAAAAAAAAACAGCAGAAAACTCACACTGGAAAGAGGCCATATGAATGTCATCTTTTTGGGAAAGTGTTCAGTCACTCCTCTTCCCTAAAACATCATGAGAGAAATCACACTGAAGAGAAACAATAGGAATGTCATCTTTGTGGGAAAGCCTTCAGTCAATATGCTGATCTTAAAGTACATGGGAGAACTCACACTGGAGAGAAACCCTATGAATTTCAACATTGTGGGAAAGCCTTCAGTCAAACCTCCTCCCTGAAAAAACATCAGAAAACTCACACCAGAGAGAGACCATATGAATGTCATCTTTGTTGTAAAGCCTTCATTCAATCCTCTACTCTAAAAGAACATCAGATAACTCACACCAGAGAGAAATCCTATGAATGTCATCTTTGTGTGAAAGCCTTCGATTGATCCTCTTTCCCACAAACAGTTCAGAGAATACACACCAGAGAGAGCCCATATGAATGTCATCTTTGTGGGAAAGCATTCAGTCAATCCTCTTGCCTAAATCATCATGAGAGAAGTCACTCTGGAGAGAAACACTATGCATCACTTCAATGCAGGGAAGCTTTCAGTAAAGATTCCCGTCTTCAATGACATGGAAGAACTCACATTGGAGATAAACGCTTTGAATACCATCAATGTGGGAAAGCATTCGGTAATTAATCTTAGATGAAATGAGACAACTCACACTGGAGAGAAGCCCTATGAGTTTCATCAAAGCAAGAAAGCTTTCAGTCAACAATCCTATCTTCAACAACAAAAAAGAACTCATATTGGAGAGAAACACTATGTTTCTTTTTTTTTAATTTTTTTTAATTTATTTTTTTACATAAGTGTTATTTTATATATATATATTTTTTAATAGAGGCTTAAATTACATAAATGTTACGCAAAAATTAAAGAGATTCCCATGTTCACCACCTCCCACACCTCCCATAACATCCCACATAAACATCTTTCATTAGTGTGGCACATCACCTGCAATGGATATACACATCCTGGGGCTTTGCCACTAAGCATAAACCACAGTTCACATCATAGATCACACTATCTCCCACACAGTTCTGCATGGTATATGCTGATGTAAAATGGCCTATATCCATGGATGCAACATCACTCAGGACAACCCCCAAATCCTGAAAAAGCCCCTGTATTACAACTCCTTTCCCCTCCCTGCACTAAAAGAATCTAGTGGCCACTGGCTCCACCTCACTGTTATAATTTCTTCCATTGCTTGAATCACAATATGTCTGCAACAGAATACCATTAAGTCTACTCTAGTCCATAGCTCTTCCCCCAATCCTGAGAAGTTTGAGATGGTGATGTGCACCCCAACTCCAAGTGAGAGTGGACTTTTATCCTATGGATATGGTGGATGGAATTTTCCTGTCTACAGCTGCAGGCTCTTTCCATTCCGTGGGATCACTGTTGTCCAACATCATCTCCTCACCAGGTGACTTGGGGGAGTCCATTGAGTTGTAGAGTAGGAGTTGCAGCTCCACCAATATTCCAGGCACAGCAGGCACAGGGGCAGGCCAGAGGCTCCAGTCTCTGGAAGTACAGCTACAAAGTCTAGCATCACATTTAGGTTTGAATAGAAGGGGCTGAAGGACCATGTTCATGGAGGACTTATTTGAGTCCAAATATGTCACTCTCAGAAGCACAGATTCCAAAGTAGAGCCCACAGATAAGGCATCAATCTCTGAGGTGATCCCCCTTATATAGGACCTGGGTATCTCCAGAGCTCTCAGGAGCCCCTCTGTGTGGGGTGATTTTGACTTTGATGTTCTAAGAGATCCTATGAGGTGTGCATAAGCCTTTTGTCTGGGATGACCTCTCAACGGTCTTTGAAGTCTCTTAGCCACATGAACTCATTTGTCTCTACATTTCCCCCCTTTTATTCAAGGGCTTTTTCCAGTCATGGTGCCAGTTGGCCCTTGGTATTAATACATCATGGTCAGAGAAGCTCATCCCTGGGAGGCATGTCCCACATTGGGGGGAAGATAATGCATTAATATGCTGAGTTTGGCTTAATGAGAGACCACATTTGAGCAACAAGGAGGCTTTCAGGTGACAACCCTTAGGCACCCCATAACAGTAGGCTAAGTTTCAATTACAAGAGCAAAGACTCATAAGGCTAGTCATCAATAACAAGAACCCAGCAGTGGGCCATGCTCTTTTGCCACTCACTTCCCCTGCATTCAGGGGACTGTTGCTGCCCCCTTGGAGAATGTGGCAGAGCTTTCCAGGCTGGGAATTCACTATTTCCTCATTTATTGAGTGATTGTCTACCCACCGTGACCATGCCCCATCCCTTGATAATTTGAATAATTTTATATATCTTTCATGTATATTCAGATTAACTTACTCCCATGAATCTCCCATCCCAGACACCCATCACCAATGATCCTCTTCAGCCCCCATTCTAACCCTTCTGTGATCTAAACCTTCCTTGAAGATGAAGCCCATATAATAACCAAATACAATTAAGAGGAAAATGAAATAATAATGATAAGTTTAAATGCAAGAGATAAAATACAAGGACACTCAGAAAAAAAACAAACTAAAAATAAAATATACTGAACAGATTGGGACATTCAAAAAATAGGAAAAAACAAAAAATATTTTATAAAAATTATTTTTTTCCTTTTATCACTGCATTATTGGATGTCCATTGTGTACCATGACACCTTCCCCCTCTCATTCCTCAGTGTCTCCCAAATTTTCATTTAATTTTCAAAGATGTTTTAGGTCACAGCAAAGTCAGACATTGAATACTAGAGACTCCCACATACCCAGCCTCCCTCCCCCTTCCCCACACCATATTAAAACCCTTTTTGTGTGTGTGGATGTTAGCATTGTTATAACTGTTATACAGAGAGTGAAACATAGCAACTAAACATTTTCAATGGTTTACAGTATAGTTTACAAGTTAGATGATATTTACCATGTCCCATGTCCATTATTGTAAGGTAATGAAAAGAATTTCCCATGAACACTAAATACACCTTTGAATCTTTTCTGTTCCTTCCCCCCATCCCCCTAGGCCATATGACACATCTTTGTCTTGACTCATGGGATGACAAGATTCACAGTTACATGCCCTGTGAATTCTAACCTGCACTTCCTAATCTACACACCTGTCAACCCTGCATCAACAAACCCAGTAATATCACTACCCACGTGTCTTCTCCTTCAATATCCAACTATACACTATCACTTTACCAAAGATTATGTCCCTAGAGGTGATGGCTCACAACCTAATGTGCTTTTATTCTCTCCCTTGTTAACCTGTCTTTCAGACAATGGTTCTCAGAGACTGCTCACTTTCCTCAATTCAAGTCAGTGAGGTCATATACTGTTCATCCTTCAAAGCCTGGCTTGCTTCACACAACATAAGGTGTTCAAGATTCATCCATGTTACTCCGTGTGTTAGCACTTTATTCTTCTTACAGCTGTGTAATATTCCGTTGTATGCATGTACCACATTTTGCTTATCCATTCAGCTGTTGATGGGCACTGGGGCTGATTCCAACTTTTGACAATTGTAAATAATGCTGCTATAAACATTGGTGTGCATATATCTGTTCTTGTATTTGCTTTCAATTCTTCTGGGTATATACCCAGCAGTGGAATCACTGGATCATGCAGAAGATCTATTGTTAGTTTTCTGAGGAACCACCGATCTGTCCACCACAGTGGCTGAACAATTCCACAATCCCATCAGCAGTGGTTGAGGGTTCCTATTCCTCCACACTTCTCTAACACTTAGAGTATGCTGTTTTTAATAGCGGCCATTCTGATGGGTGTAAGATGGTATCTCATTGTAGTTTGGGTTTGCATTTCCCTAATAGCAAGCGATGTCGAGCATTTTTTCATATGCTTTTTGGCCATTTGTATTTCTCCCTTGGAGAAGTGCCTTTTCAGGTCACTTACACATTTTTTAAATGGGTTGTTTGTCTTTTCATTTTAGAGGTGTAGGATTTCTTTTTATATGTGGGATATTAGGCTTCTATCAGATATATGGTTGCCAAATATTTTCTCCCATTGTGTAGTGTGCCTTTTTATTTTCTTAAAAATGTCCTTTGAGGTGCACAAGTTTTTAATTTTGAGGATATCCCATTTATCTATTCTTTTGTTCGCTGCTCGTACTTTGGGTGTGAAGTTCATGAAACCAATTCCTATTACAATGTCCTGTAGATGCTTCCCTATATAATGTTCCAAGGTATTTGTGATTTTAGCTCTTATATTTAGATCTTTGATCCATCTTGAGTTGACTTTTGTATAAGGTGTGAGATGGTACTCTTCTCTCATTCTTTTGGATATGGAAATCCATTTCTCAAACACCACTTGTTAAAGAGGTCCTTCTCTCCCAACATAGTGGGCTTGGTGGCCTTGTTGAATATCAGATGACTGTATATGTGGGGATCTATATCAGAACTCTCAGTTTGGTTCCATTGGTCAATAGGTCTATCCTTGTGGCAAAACCATGCAGTTTTGATCACTGTAGCTTTGTAGTACGTTTTAAAGACAGGTAATGTGATACTTCTAAGGTCATTTTTATTTTTCAATATGTCTTTGGCAATTCAGGGCCTCTTAGCTTCCCAAATATATTTTGTGGCTAGTTTTTCCAGTTCCTTAAAAAAGAGTGTTTATTTTTATTGGGATTGCATTAAATCTGTAGATAAGTTTGGGTAGGATAGACATCTTGATGATGTTTAGTCTTCCTATCCATGAACAGGGAATATTTTTCCATTTATTTAAGTCTTCTTTGATTTCCTTTAACAGTGTTATGTCGTTTTCTGTATATAAGTGCTTTACATCTTTAGTTAAATTTATTCCTAGGTATTTGATTCTTTTAGTTACTATTGTAAATGGTATTTTTTTTATTCCACCTCAGATTGCACATAGCATACAGAAATGCTACTGATTTTTGAGTATTGATCTTATATCCTGCAACATTACTGAACTCCTTTATAAGTTCTAGAAGCTTTGTTGTAGTTTTCTCAGGGCTTTCAATAAATATAGGATCATGTCATCTGTAAATAATGAAATTTTTACTTCTTCTTTTCCAATCTGGATGCCTTTTATATCCTTTTCTTGTCTCAGTGCTTGACCAAGTACTTCTAAGACAATGTTAAATAGGAGTGGTGATAGTGGGCATCCTTGTCTTGTGTCCGATCTCAGAAGGAAGGCTTTTGGGATTTCACCATTGAAGATGATGTTAGCTTTGGGTTTTTCACATATACCCTTTATCATATTCAGAAAGTTTCCTTCTATTCCTATCCTTTGCAGTGTTTTTATCAGGAAAGGGTGCTGTATTTTGTCGAATGCTTTTTCTGCATCTATAGAGATGATCATGTGATTTTTTTCTTTCTATCTGTATATATTGTGTATTACATGGTTTGGTTTTCTTATATTGAAACATCCTTGCATACAAGGGATGAAACCCACTTGGTCATGTTGTATAATCCTATTGATTTGTTGTTGAATGCAATTAGCAAGTGTTTTGTTGAGGTTTTTAGCATCTAGGTCCATTTGAGAAATTGGTCTGTAATTTTCCTTTCTTGTGGTATCTTTGTTTGATTTTGGTATTAGGGTAATGTTGGCATCATAGAATGAGTTAGGCAATATTCCTTCTACTTCTATTTTTTGGAAGAGCTTAAGCAGAATTTGTGTTATCTCTTTCTGGAATGTTTGGTAGAATTCAGCTGTGAAGCTGTGTGGTCCTGGACTCTTCTTTGTTGGGACGTTTTTGATGTCTGAGTCTATCTCTTTACTTGTATTTGGACTGTTAAATTCACCAATTTCTTCTTTCATCAATGTAGGCTGTTTGTGAGTTTCTAGAAACATGTCCATTTCCTCAAAATTATAATTCTTGTTGGCATATAATTTTTCAAAGTATCCTCTTATGATACTCTTTAATTCTGTGGGGTCAGTAGTGATATCCCCTTGCTCATTCCTTATTTTGTGTATTTGCATCTGTTCTCTCTTTTTCTTTGTTAGTCTGGCTAAGGGTTTGTGAGTTTTATTGATATTCTCAAAGAACCACATTTTGGTTTTGTTATTTTTTGTAGTGCTTTCTTATTCTCTATTTCATTTAGTTTTGCTCTCATCTTTCTTATTTCTTTCTTTTTACTTCCCTTAGGTTTAGTTTGTTGTTGTTCTACCTGTTCCTCCAAGTGTGCAGTTAGGTCTTCAATTTTAGCTCTTTCTTCATTTTTAATATATGTATTTTTGGCTATGATCTTCCCTCTCAGGACTGCTTTTGCTGCATCCCATAGGTTTTGATATGTTGTGTTGTCATTTTCATCAGTTTCAAGGTAGTTACTGATTTCTTTTGAGATTTCCTCCTTGGTCTACACTTTGTCTAAGAGTGTGTTGTTTAACTTCCATATCCTTGTGCCTAACCTGTTTCTCTGGCCCTTACTGATTTCCAATTCCATTCCCTTGTGGTCAGAAAAATTACTTTGTATAATCTGAGTCTTTCTGAATTCTTTGTGAGTTGTTATGTGGCCTAGCATGTGGTCTATCTTGGAGTATGATCCATGGGCACTATAGAAGAATGTAAATCCTGCTATACTTGAGTGTGCTGTTCTGTATTTGTCTATTAAGTCCAGGTCCTCAAATATATTGGTGAGACCCTTTGTTTCTTTATTGATTTTCTGTCTAGATGTTCTGTCTAATGATGATAATGGTGTATTGAAGTCCCCCACTATAATTGTAGAGGCATTTACTTCTCCACTTAGTTTTTCCAGAGTTTGCCTCATATATTTTAAAGCACCCCAATTAGGTGCATAAATGTTTATGATTGATCTCTCTTCTTGAGAGATTACCCCTTTTACTAATATATACTGTCCATCTTTGTCTCTTACAATAGTTTTGCATTTACTCTATTTTTTTCTGATATTAGAATAGCTACTCCTGCCCTTGTTTGGCTATTGTTAGTTTGTAAAGTTGTTTTCCAACCATTCACTTTCAGTCTCCTTGAATTCCTAGGTCGAAGGTGTGTTTCTTGTAGACATCATACAGATGGATCATATTTCCTTATCCATTCTGCCAATGTGTGTCTCTTGAGTGGTGAATTTAATCCATTAACATTCAGTGTTATTACTCACAATGAATATCTTACTTCAGCCATATATTCTTTGGGTTAATGTATGTCATATGTTGTTTTGTTTCTGTTTTTCTCTTTTTAGTTGTTTCTAAACTCTCCTCCAACTCTCTCTCCCTTGTACTTTCCTTTCAGCTTGTAGAATTTCCTTTAGTATTTCTTGAATTGCAGGTTTCTTATTGACATACTCTTAATTTCTGTTTAACTGTGAATATTTTGAACTCTCCATCATTTTTGAATGCCAGTTTTGCTGGACAGAGAATTCGTGACTGGATGTTTTTTTCTTTTAGTACTTTAAATATGTCATACCACTGTCTTCTTGCCTCCATGGTTTCAGATGAGAAATCACCACTTAATCTAATTGTGCTTCCCTTGCATGTGATGGTTCTCTTTTCTCTTGCTGCCTTGAGTATTTTCTCTTTGTCTTGAGCATTGGACATTTTGACAAGTAAATGTCTTGAAGTTGGCCTGATGGGATTTATACTGTTTCGGGTGTGCTGTGCTTCCTGGATCTGCACATCCATCTCTCTCAATACGATTGGGAATTTTTCAGCCAAAATTCCTTCAACACTCCTTCTGTTGCCTTTCCCTTCTCTTCTCCTTCTAGGATGTCCATAATGCATATGTTTGTGCATTTTGTGTTGTCAGTTAACTCCCTGAGTCCCTAATGGATTTCTTTCTATTTTAGTCTATCTGTTTACTATCTATTTGGTTTCAGATATTTTGTCTTCCACATCACTAATTCTTTCCTCTGCCTGTTCAAATCTGTTGTCTTGTGAATCCAGCATCTATTTGATTTCTTGGATTTTGCCATTGATCACCATCATATCCAGCATCTTTTTCTGCATGTTTACAATATTTTCAATATGTTATCCCTGTGTCTTTGTTATATCCTTAATCTCTTCCTTCACTTCATCAATTTGTTTCATGATATTTGTTTGGAAATCTTTGATTAGTTGTTTGATTTTCTGCATCTCTTCCTGGTTTTTAGTTTGTTCATTGGACTGTTTCATATCTTCCTGTTTCTCACTGGGTTTGTAATTTTCTGTTGCCCTCTAGTCCTCATTTTATCTTGATGTGTTTATTCAGTTGATTAGCTTCTCTCTCTGCTCTAGAGTTTTATTTAGCTCGTGGTTCTGTGTGTGTGTTAATTTTTCTCTTTGACACTTTTTCTTCTTATTTTATTTCCTTGCTTCTTTCTATGTTCCCTTGAAGGCAAAAATTTGTGCCAGAGGTATTGAAAGCTGTGAGAAAGGAAGAAGGAAAATAGTAATGTTGATAAAAGTTAGAAGAGGGGCCAAATAAGACTTAGTGAAATGAATATTTAACTCATGTAGGCAGTGTAGAGTAATAGGAAAAAAAGTGGAGTACATACAATGGACTGGGAAAACAAATAGAGGAATATATATATATATAAGGATTTAGAAGGCTAGAATGATGAGGAGGGAGAGAAAGAGTAAAGAAAGGGCTGAAAGGAAAAAAGTTAATATTAATTTTAAGAAAAGAAGAAAACAAAATAGATAGAATAGAAATTGATACCCTTAAGTTGCGGGTTAATGAAATAATGTGGTATATAAGAACCACAACAGAAAGCAGAAGGCAGAAAGATGAAGTAATGATAAGCAAAAGCTTGGGATTCAAAATCAATATAGACAGAGAATGAAAAATCATTGAAGAGGAAGTACAGCAAAGAAAAGACAAGCTAGTAGCACCTAATTTAAAAAAAATGAAAGAAAAAAGAAAGGCAGGATGAAAGAGGAAAGAAAAGCAAGAGACCATAAATAAACAGAGAAAAACCAAAAAACCACAGAGGCTAGTAGTCAAAAAAAAGCTAAGGAGGAACAGTGTTCCTTCTAGGGTCCTTGTGGAACATCTCAGCCTGCTTGTGTTTATCAATCGATTTCCCTGCAGGGTTCTATCTGCAGGTTTTGAAGCAGATTTTGCTATTAAAATAAATTAAAAAGAATTCGTTTTTCAATTTTTTAAAGTGACTGTCTTTTTTTTTTTGGCAAGCTATGGGACCAAAAATAATTCCCTTCTAAACCACCCCCTTCACTGAGGGGACCCTAACTATGCTCGTGAAAACTAATCAAGCACTTCCCACTTCCTGGCCTCCCCATTAGAGCTGAAGCTCTGATGCTTGTCAGTGCAGAGTGATACAATTGGCTGACTCCACCCTCTCTGGAGCCGAGCCTCAATGTCACCAGTCTACTGGGTAAATCATGCTTCCTCAGTAGATTCAACTTTCCCCTCAGCCTGGTGCTTCTTCGAGCAAGCTTATCTGCTCCCCAAATCTTTGTCCAGGCAGCCAAATGGATGTTAAAGAAACCCTCTCTGTCTTCTGTCAGAACCCTCCTTCTCTCTGAGAATACTCCTTCACCCCAGCTTGGTGGGTTTTGTGGCTTATCCATGGGCAGCTAAGTAAATCAACTTCCTCAGCAGATTTACCCCTCCATTCTGTCTGGTGTTGATTCAATCCAGCTGTTTTGTTACCCCAAGCTGTAAGGGGATGCTGGCAGCCAAATCCACAGAAAGGAAAGCACTCTCACCCCTTTGCCACAGCCCTCCCACTCTCAGAGAATGCTCCCTGTCACTTGTCCTTGTCACCAGGTTCCCGGGCAGTAGTCATGCCTCAAACCGGCCTTTTTCTCTGAGAGTGGGGCTCAGCCATCTGTGTTAACCACCACAGGCATGTTTAAAACTCATGAATCTCTACCTACCAGTCCACGCTATCAATCTGCCTGCAGATAGATGTCCCAAGCTTCTCACTCCATATGCCCAGAGCACAGACCCCCAGGCAGGACCCTGTCCACAATCTGCCATCTTCAGCGAGCTAGTCAGTGAGTGTCCTCCTAAACTGATGCCATCTTGTCTGTCTATAAGTTTCACTTATGTGTGAAAAACTTCAGTTAATTTTCTCATCTTAAACACCATGAGATATCTCAGAGTGTAGAAAAAGTGCATGAAAGTTGTCTATGTAGAAAATCTTTCACCTGTATTTCTGCCCTCAAGCAGCATTAAAGAATGCAAGACTTCATTAGAAGGATGAAACAACTTGAGGGATTTTCAGAAAATTCATTGTGGAGAATGCAATGAAAAATCATGATAATCATTTATTCAGAGGTTGGGAGGTTCTGTGCATCAGTAATTTTGTTTCTCTGATGGATACTATTTGAGGGACTTGGGAAAATGATTGGGTATCTACTGGATGATTTTGTGAATATCAAGTGGAAATTTTATAGGTTTGGGGATAGGAAATGTGTGAAGTCTGTGATTTTGGAATCCTTCCCATGGAAATGAATGTAGTTCCCTGGTTGCATTTCCTAGGTCAGTGCTTAAATATCTAAAGGGGAGGAACAGATATGGTCACTTTGTTCCTAATATTAGATAAAACAATGCTTCATATCTGTGACTAGAATCTTTATCAGTGGGTGTGAGAATCATGCACAGAGTAGTACACTGTGCC
This sequence comes from Cabassous unicinctus, assembly GCA_029593785.1. Classification (NCBI taxonomy): domain Eukaryota; kingdom Metazoa; phylum Chordata; class Mammalia; order Cingulata; family Chlamyphoridae; genus Cabassous; species Cabassous unicinctus. Next base: position 28,523 of record JAQZBX010004049.1, read on the forward strand.
AGGCGGAGGTCCAGATCATTCCCACTTCCCATTGCTAATTTCCCAGTAGAAAGTAACCAGAAAAAATGCACTGAAATAATCATCTTGTTAATACAATATCTAATACATTACAAAACCTTCCATACCCATAGGCAATGCCATTATGATGGTTCATATTTGGAGATCCTGTCCATTACATTATTAAAACATTAATTTCCAGAGCATGCAAATTTGGAAACATTGCAGCTAGGTATTTAAAATCAAATCAATTATATTGATAAAAATTAGTAAAGCATACTATCTATGCAAAGTGTATTGTCAATGGTATTTGACATAATCACATAGCTGTGTATTCATCACTTCAATCATTATTAGAACATTTTCATTATTTCAATAATAATAATAATAAACAAAAAACAGAAAAACAAACAAAATTTCATCACCTCTCAATCTCTCTATGATTTCCCTGTTGTTCATAGCTGCTCTTTTGGTGATTCTTGCATATTTATTTATTTTTTAAAAGTTTAATTGAGACATAGACACATACCTTACAATCTATCCTAAGTGTATAATCAATGGGTCTTTGTATAATCAAAATGTTATGCCTTCATCACCAAAATAGTTTTAGAAAAGTTTCTTTAGTCCATAAAGAAAAACTCATGGAAACAGATGTGCCTCAAGTGATTGGGCGCCCATCTACCATATAGGAGGTCCAGGGTTTGATTTCCAGGGCCTCTTCATGAAAGGCAAGCTGTACTGTGTGGTGAGCTGGCCCATGCAGCATTCAGGCCCACACAGGTGAGCTGATCCATGCAGGAGTGCTGGCCCACATGGAGTTCTGGCCCACATGGAGAGCTGACACAACAAGATGATCCAACATAAAGAGACACAGAGGGGAGACAATAAGAGACATAGCAGACCAAGGAGCAGAGTTGGCACAAGAGATTGATCACCTCTCTTCCACTCTGGAAGATCCCAGGATCAGTTCCTCGTGCTGCCTAAAGAAAAGACAAGCAGACACAGAAAAACACACAGAGAGCAGACAGAAAGCAAAAAACAATGAGGGAAGATGAAATAAATAAATAAAATAAATCTTTTAAGAAATTCTGTTGGAGGGATCTGAAAATAAAATTTAAAAAAAGGAAAAGGAAAGACTCCACACCTCTTAGCAGTCACTTCACAATCCATCTATCCTGTAACAACCCTACATTACTAATTTAATTTCATCTTTATAAATTTATTTATATTTGCATATTAATAAATGGAAACAAACAATTTTGATTTTATTTTTGTATATGATGTGATAGAATAGTCTACATATTTTTTGTTATAGTTTTTAAAATTATTTTTTAAATATACTTAGATCACAGAAATGTTACATGAAAAATATAGGGGATTACTATATGTCCCACTCACTACCACTCCTGCACTTTCCCACATTAACAGCATCATTCACTACTGTGGTACATTTGTTAAAATTGATAAACACAGATTGGAGTATTACTACTACATGTGGATTATAGTTTACATTATAGTTTAAACTCTTTCCCACAGAATTGTGTAAGATATTATAAGATATATAATGGCCTGTATCTGTCATTGCAATGTCATTCAGGACAATTCCAATGTCCTAAAAATGCCACCATATTATACCTATTTTTCCATCTGCCATCATTCATTCCCCAATACTGAGGATTCTGGGTTGTTGATGTCCACTCCACCTATAATTGAGATGAGGCTTAGGTCCCATCAGGCAGATGGATGGGACTATCTTGCTTACAGTTATACATTCTCTCAGTTCCTTGGAATGGTTATCATCCATCATCATTTCCTTGTTAGTTGTACTGGGTGAAGCCAATGGACTGTTTGCCACCCTCTTGAGATTCAGGAATGAACTTTCAGATAGAATATCCAAAGATTTAAGTCTCTTGGACAAAAACTATCAACTCTAGTACTAACTATAGGTTCAAATAGAAGGGGCAGAAGAGTCATGTGTAGGAAAATCTCAACTGAGTCTAACTCTATCACACTTGAGAGCATAAATTCCAAAGTAGGGGTCATTGGCAGGGCATTAAACTCCTGGGATGCCTGCCCTGCACATAGTGTATAGATTTCTCCAGAACCTTCAGTAGCTCCACTATGTGAGGGCATATCTACTGTCACATTCAATGGGATCCTGCTGAGATGTGCATAATTGTAACCTCTGGGATGACCTCCCAACATACTTTGAAGCCTGTTAGCCATATAAACTCATTTGTATTTACCATTTCCTCCTTTTTTTTCAAGCTCTTTTTTCAGTTGCATTACTAGTTGTTATTTGATAGTATTCCCTTGGTGCCAGGGAGGCTCATCCCCAGGAGTCATGTCCCATGCCAGTGGGAAGTAATATATTTATATGCTGAATTTGGCTTCAAGAGAGGCCACATTTGAGAAATAAGGATACACTCCAAAGGTAACAGGCAACCTACAATACTAGGCTAACTTTCAATTTCAAAAGGAAAGGTTCATAAGTACAGTCATCAATATCAAGGGCCCATCAATGGTCCATCTTATTTCACTAGTCAATGCCCTTGTACTTAGGGGATTCTTGCTGTTCCATTAGTAAATGTGGCAGAACTCACCAAGATGGGAATTGTATATTCTTTCAGTTATTGTGTGGATCTCCACCCACCATGACAATGCCCCATGAACATTGGAACTCATTCATATGCCTTATAAGTATGCCCCAGATGAACTTCCTACAATGCATCCCACATAATTGACAACCTGCACCAATGACCCTCTCTGTCACAGTTGTAACACTTCTGTTATGCAAAAATTAATTAAAAATGAAGCCACCATAACTGAATAAAATTAATAAGAAAATGAAATAATGATAGTGTTAAGAATCACAAAAATACAAAAAAATTAAAATAAATATGAAATAATAAAGAAATAATAAAAATAAAATTAAAAAATGTTTGGCATTATGACTTTCACCACTGTAAGGTCTATTGTCTTGTATGTAGTGACATTTTCTTCCATTTTTTCCCCCAGTATCTTATTTTTTTTTTCATTTTATCTTCAAAGAAGCTTGAGGTAACAGAAAAGTTACATAGAGAATATTGGAGATTCCCATATACCCAAAACCCTTCCCCTTTTCCACTTTCCCCTATTAATAACATTTTACATGTGGATGGTACATTTGTTACAATTGATGTACAATTATTGAAGCATTGCTACTAATCATGGTCAATGATTTACGTTATAGTTTACCTTTTGGAACAAACAATTTTTTAAATTTTGATGAAATTTAACACAGACTGAATCCAGCATTGCAAGATCATGCAGAACAATTCCAATGTCCCCAAAATGCCCCATGTTCCATCTTTCTATTCCTCTCTCTTTCCCCCTGAGGACCCACAGAAACCACTAAGCTTCACTCTTTAAAGTACATGATTCATAGTTACTTGCAACAATATTGAGGGCTTATCATCCTGGTCTGTCCTCACATATTAGGCACTGCCTATGCTCTCAAGAGACTCACACCCATCTATTTATAACAGAACAGGACTCCTCAGGATGGGAGTCCAACACCTTACCATTCATTGTGTGGGTCTCCCCCCACTGATACAATGCACTAAAAGAGGATGAACACTCACATACTACATAGAAGCCTGCCCCAGGTGCACCCTGTCCCACATGCCTCCCACATCTAACATCCTAAACCAGTGACCATTCCCTGCCATTTTATCCAAAAAAATTTCCCAAGATTATAGTTTAAACCACATACCTGCAAATCCCCACAGTTCATCCACTCCCTCCCCCAACTCTCCCCCCAGTTGCATGGACAGTGTAACCACACCCACCCTAAAACCCTAACAAGCCAACATTGCTCAACCCAATAGCCTCACCACATGACTGTCATGTCCATCCACTGCAAAGCTACATTCTTCCACTTTATCATAGATTTTGCCAATATGGGCATTAGATCACAACCTTGTACTCCCTTTCTGTCTGTAAAATTATCTTCCATACTCTAGCTTTGTGAGTCTCCTCAACTTGCTTAATTCATGTCAGTAAGGTCATATAATAAATATTCCTCAGTGCCCGGCTTGCTTCAAAGGACATAAGGTCTTCAAGGTTCACTCTTGTTTTCCCATGTGTTAATACTGCATTCCTTCTTATAGCTGAGTAATATTATAATACATTGTGTGTATACACACACACACACACACACACACACACACACCAGAGCTTGCTTATCCTTTCATCTGTTGATGAATATTTTAGTTCTTTTCAATTTTTGGAAATAGTGAATAATGCTGCTATGAACATTGGTTTGCATAAATCTGTTTATATCCCAGCTTTCAATTCTTCTGGTTATATACCCAGCAGTAGGATTTCTGGATCATATGGCAGTTCAATATTTAGCTTCCTGAGGAACTAAATGGTTGCTTCATTCTGGATTCCCATCAACAGTGGATAAGGTTTCCTATTCCTCCACATTCTCTCTAACACTTGTAGTACTCAGTTTTTGAAATAGCCACCAGTCTAATGGGTTTAAGATGATATTACATTGTAGTTTTGATTTGTATTTCCCTAATAGCTACTGATGCTGAGCATTTTTTCATGTGATTTTTAGACATTTGTATTTCTTCTCTGGAGAGGTGTCTCTTCAAAACACCCATTTATAAAAAAGGGGTTACTTGTTTTTTTTAAATTTTGAGATGCAGGCTTTCTTTACATATACTGGATATTAGGCCCCTATCAGGTACGTGGTTACCAAATATTTTCTCCCATTCAGTAGGCTGCTTTTTCACTTTCTTGAGAAAATCCTTTGATGTGAAAAAGTTTTAAATTATGAGGAGGTCTTATTTATCTATTTTTTCTTTGTTGCTCATGCTTTGGGTGTAAACTTTATGAAACCATTTACAATACAAGGTCTTGTAGATGCTTCCCTACATTATCTTCTAAGTTCTTCATTGTCTTGGCTCTTATATTTAGATCTTTGATCCATCTTCAGTTAATTTTTATATAAGGTAAGAGACGGTGTTCCTCTCTCATTCTTTTTGATATGGATACACAGTTCTCCAAGCACCATTTGTTGAAGAGGCCATTCTCTCACAGTTGAGTGGGCTTGGTAGCCTTCTCAAATATCAGTTGACTGTATATGCAAGGATCAATTTCAGAACTCTCACTTCAGTTCCATTGGTCAGTATGTCTATCCTCATGCCAATACAATGCAGTTTTGACTACTGAAGATTTGTAGTATGTTTTAAAGTCAGGAAGAGTGATTCTTCTGATTTTGTTTTACTTTTTCATTATGTTTTGGCTATTCAGGGTCCCTTGTTCTTCCAAATAAATTTTAGAGTTATCTTTTCCAATTTGCCATGGGAATCAAATGAAAACACTCTGAAGCTTTGTATTCTTTGGGGAAGGCCCCTTTTATTCAATCTCCTTCAATATATATAAAATCAGCTATCTCAGGAGGTGTGCCCAAGCAATTGCTCTATGTGAAAACACTCAGAAATCCCCCCCCACTGGAGATAATGGAGATGTTGAAAGCTCTAAATAAGTAACAGTGTAAAGTAAGAAAGTCCTCATTGTTTTCAGCAGGAACTGATAACAGCAGCCTTTTCCCATGCAGCAGTAATTTGCTTGCACAGCAATGTAGGTTTAAACTGTTTCAAGGATAATTTAACCAAAGTGTTCCCACATTTCCCCCTTTATTGTTTAAGAAAGAAAATGAAAAAGAAAGGGGGAAATGTATCCTGACAAAGTCTTTTAAAATATCTGTTTTGATTTGACGAATGGTAGCAGTTCCAAACTGTGCTGTGTGTGGGAAACAAAGTAGCCATGGTGGCAGATAACCTCCCATGGGAAGGGTGAGAGTTAATATCCTACCTCTGTAGGCCCTCATATTCTCTCCTGATGGCCCGCTGTGACTGTGCCTGTCTTAGGTTGTTCCTTCCCTGAGAAATCTTACTCTTCTCTGGTTAACCAGCCATTCTCTGAGGCCAAACAGGGTGATGTGAGATTGCCAAAGTTTACATGGCCTCCATGCTCAGCACCTGCTTTGGGATACCTATGTTCACTGGTGGGGCCCCAGCTAAGGTCACAAGTTTGGGAAATCTCAGGCTTACCAGCTCCTAGAAGGGTATTACTGCTTGAAGATACACAAGAATTCTAAGTATGGGATGTGTGCAGGATACCCATAGATTATGGTAAAATTACAAAAGGCAAGTGAAAAGGAAAGAAAGGAGACTTAGAGGTAAAGCTGGGAAACATACAGCTTAGTTTACTCCAGGAAAAATGACTTGTTACAAGAATGAATCAAATAAATTTTTGTTAGCTAGCAGAGCTGAGCAGAGAATTTACAAAAATTAAACAACAAGTTTAATGCTATTTATGACAAACTAATTTAAAGGTGTTTTAACTAAAGGGTTTTTAAGTTTTCTCATTGTTTCTTTGTTCTTGATTTTTGGATGTGGGAAAGAAAGATGAGGGGGTGACTAAGGTGATGAATTTTTGTTCAGCATGATGAGCTTGAGAGAGGGCTTGATGACTTAACTTAAACATTAACAACAAAACAAAAAGCATGATTATTTCAATAGGAGATATTACCCAGATTCTAATGTTTAGGCTATGAAACCAATTAGACAAATATAACCATTGCAGATTATTATTAAGTGTTTGAAACACATTTTGCTGAGCATGAAGTTGTATATAGGATAGTTGAGGTGTACCAGGTGTAGTTGTGCAGCAAGCACATCTCCCTGAAGATGGGAGGGAAAAAACCCTTTATAAGTGGGTTTTCTCCTTGCTCCCAGAAAAGCTGGGAATTATTCCAAGGCAAAGGGGTGACACAAATTTTTAACATGTTCCCAGTCACACTGCAAATCTTGTCTGGTAAGTAGAGCTTGTTTTTCACCTATCCAAAGAATAGATGCCCCTAATGCATTAAATTTGGTAAGAATATTATTATCAATATGAGTTTGTGTTAAAATTTCTTTGGAAACATTTGTAATAATTTGATTAACAACATGAACAGTTTGGAAAGATACTGTTAAGGTGACTGCCACAGTGGTGGCAGTGGCAGCTATGATAATGGCTGAAATAATGAAAGTAATAAATGTACTAATGAATTTATTAGGTTTAATTGTTATATTTCAATGTTTTATGATGTGTATACATACATTCACATGCTTACCAAACTGGTGGACATGCTGATACCTGTGCCTTATATTTGTCTAGAGTCCTGGGTAGATACAAGGTAAATGCTAATATGTATATTTAATTTAATAAATTTATGCAGATAATTAGAGAAATAAGAACAACATAATCAACTAAAAGATTACATTAATATTGAACAGACTTATAGATTGATATATAAATAGAGCAGTTTTACACATATATACTCACTAACATCTAGCTTTTTGCTGGGAAGTTTTGAATTACATCTTATACTAGAGTTTTGATAGAAAACATTTGCTTAGAATACCTTCTCATAGGGTGGGACCATAATTGGTTTGACAAGGGATTATACTTTATAGTGTTCATGATTAATGAACTTGATACTATAGATGTCTTATTTGTTCTAAAACATTCCTAATGTGCTTACACTTTTGTTCTTATTATTTATCCTCAAATAAGAAAAGTTCTGACTAGCAAGGTATAGATTTGCTGATTAATATTTGGGGATTCTGAATACAGTAGTGGTGGGAATACTGCATACAGAAGTGGTGTTACTTACCTTGGTGGTCTGACTGTTCTCCAAATTGGGGCAACGATGTCCTGTAAAGGATGATTAGGTCTGGACCAGGTTTCTTCACCAAGGTGATCCTGGGGATCATTACTAATTATAATTCTGGTGGCAGTGTCCAACAGGAAGAGAATTGCAAATGAGAGGAGTGAATGAAGAAAAGTTAACTGAGGTGACTATAATAAAGGTGAGGTGAGCAGGTTGAAATCAAACTTTGGCTGATCGTGTAAGTAATACTGAGGTAAGATTTGAATAAGGTATGAGAGGTGATGAAAAGCATAAAGGGAGTAAATTAGACTGAAACAAAATTTTATGATTGATGGGTAGCCAGTCAATGCCCTCTTTATGGGATTCTGATGGGGGAATCCAGTTTCCCCCAGTCCAGTATTGATGTATGTTAGCTGAAGTTAATAGGATTTGTTTTACTAAGAAGAAAAGAAGGACATGCAGTACCTGTGTAAAAATTAATGCTATAGCAGCTAAACATGCAAGGGACTTATTTTAAGGGGAAGGTGGAACCCCAGTGAGAGAAAGCACCTCAGTCGCCTTTTGGTCTAATTGTTTAAGACTTTCCCAAGTCACTCTCTCCCTTTGGATAAAGTTATAGCATGATTTGTCTAGGAGTTCCTTTGTTCCTCTATCATCATCTTCTCTACCTGTTGTATTGAGTTGTTGGTTGGATTTTTCCATGCCATGGTGAGGTTTCACCTTTCATGTTGGGATCCACAATGGTCCTGCTAGTGAAAAAACACAGGCATACCCCGTTCCCCATGTTAATGAATCTACTAGTCCATGCCATCCTGTATTGTTATTATCCCTTGTTAAGGGCTTGTATAGCACCTGAGGTTTTATCATTGACATGGTGCAATGGAAATGCTGTTCAGCTGCTGTGAAACCATCAGCACCTCAATTTTTTTTTTTTTAATTTAAAGTATATAGAGCTATTTCTTTATTGTACTTTGGACTGGATAGTCCTTGGTCCTTATTCGCCCTTTCTTCATTTAAGAAGAAGGTATTTTAGAGTAGAGTGACAGCATTCTATGAGGGATTATCCTATTGGATTGTAAGATGTTCTTGTCATATGTTTAATCTGCCATTGTTGAGAGAAAAGTGATAGCTGTTTATAGGTATATCCTGGTCCATTATCAGTTTTAATAGTTTTTGGACATCCTATATTATTAAATGCAATTAGCAGGTGAGAGATCACATGATGTGATGTTTCTCCTGTAAATGGGGTGGACACTATAAAATGAGAGAAGGTATCAATGGTAATATGGATGTATTTAAACCTGCTAAAAGCAGGATAATGGGTGACATCTGTTTACCATATTTGGTTTGCATTAAGACCCTGGGGATTTGTTCCAAATAGACAAGGCGATACTGTGTGTTGTTTTTTTTTATTGTGGGTAAAAATCATATTTTTCACAATACATACAAATATTTGTAAAATGATATATAAATACATATGCATATATGTGCATTTGTTTACATAAATGTTATTTTATATATATATATATATATATATATATATGTACTTTTAAAGGTGCTAAGATTACCTAAATATTACTCAGAAATTACAGGGATTCCCATGTTCCCCACCTCCCACACCTCCAACAACATCCCACACCCCCATCCTTCATCCGTGTGACACAACACCCGCAATGGATATACACATACGGCCATACCACCCTGAACGCACCCGATCTCATCTGATAGGGTATGTTTTTGGAAATTCGGACAAGCACGCACACTTGCCTAGCTTGTTCTGATGAGAGCTGAAATTGCTTTTGTAGAGCTTTAGCATTTTGATGGAAGAAGCTGTTTGATAGGTGGGCTTGCTGAAAGGCTAAAGTAAGACTAAGCAAGGCATCTGCTCTTTGATTTCTTTCATTGAAAGGTCTGGGTAATATGGAATGAGATTGAATTTGAGTGATGGACAGTATATGCTGTCATACTGAGATCAATTGCTGCAAAGTTAAGAATAGGAAACATAGATTTTCATCAGCTGGGTGTTTAATAAGGGCCTGCTCAATGTGCTGTAAAGTATATACTACATAACTGGAGTCACAAATGACATTGATGGGTTGCTGATGAAAATGCTGTAGGGCAATAATGGCTGCTGCTAATTCAGCCATTTGAGTGGGAAAATATCCATCTGTGACTCCCGAGTGCCATTTTCCATTTTCTTTCCAGGTAAAGGCTGCCTTACCAGTTTTACCTGAGCCATCAAGAAAAACAGTAATGCAATTAGAAAGAGGGGTGGGAGAAACTATTTTTTCTAGTTTTATGAAGGGGACAAGTATATTCAGCTGGTGCAATACTTTATTGGTAGGAAGTTGGAAGTTTAATTTACCTATAAAATCTGCCATTGCTGTTTGAGTAGCAGTAGAATTATGATAAGCAAATTCAAAGTGTTCAGGAGAAACAGAAATGGATTATATCTGGGTCATTTCTGGTTAGCATTTTTACTCTAATTCATTCTTTCATCAATAACTGTACTACTCCTTCCAAATAGAGAAGACTTTGCATCCCACATGGGGTAAAAAAAGCAACAACATTCTAACACTACTAGATGAAGCACAAACTGGACACAAAACCTGTGGATGAGTGCTGAGTGTAAAGTAAAATAAGCCAGATCAGTTTAGACAGAACCCTGTGTTCTAATTGCAGGAAATTGATTGCATCATTAATATGTTTTAATTCTTTTATTGCTTCTTTAGATAAAATTCTAGAGGAATCAAGCCTGGCATCACCTTTTAAAGTGTTAAATAAGTTGGTTAGTTGCCCTGTAGTGATTCCCAGGCTAGGACACAACCAGTTAATAGCAGCAAGCACCTTTTATAAGTTATTCAAGGTTACTTCAGATTGAATATTTAACTGAATTCATTGGGGCTGAATGGTTCTTTGTGACACCACATAGCCAAAATATTGCCAGGGATCAGAGAGTTGTATCTTTTCAGGGGCAATGCAAAGTCCAAACTTAGGCAAGAGTTGCTGAGAGACCCTAAAGATTTCTGCTGGCTGTTGATCTGTAGTGGTAGCCATAAGAATGTCATCCATATAGTGATAAATATAAGCTTTAGAAAACTGGGCATGAATGAGTGCTAAAGCCTCAGCAACAAAATGTTGACAAATAGTAGGACTGTTCATCATGCCCTGAGGTAACACCTTCCAGTGGAACCTTTTAGTGGGCTCTGACTTATTAAGTACAGGTAAAGAAAAAGCAAATCTGATTTTGTCTTTTGGACCTAACAGGATAGTAAAGAAACAGACATTCAAATCTATAGCAAAAAGTGGCCAATATCTGGGTAAAATTGCTGGATTAGACAACCCATTCTCTAATGGGCCCATAAGTTGCATAGTTTCATTAATTTTTCTTAAATCATGTAGCAAGAACCATTTTCCTAACATTTTTGCAATGACAAATATAGGGGTATTCCATCGGCTAGTAGAGGACTCAATATACCTGAGATTTAATTGTTCTCCAATAATAATTGAGTCTGTTTTAATTTTCCCCTTTTTAAGGGCCTCTGTTCAAACCAAACTGGAGTATCAGATTTCCAGGTTATGGGTAAGGGGTAATTTGAACAGTGGTCATCATTAAAAAGGCATCATTTTCAAAATGAGGATCCAATGAGTAAGTAATTCTCTTCCACAAATATTGGTTGGAATTTCTAAAACAAAGGGCTGAATGTGGGCAATTTGTTTTTCCAGCCATAGCAGCAGAGAGACTTAACACTTGGCAGTGCTGCTTGTGGCCCTCCCACAACAGTTATATGTTGAAAGACATGTTGAAGGCACCAAGAAGTTAGCCATTGACTGTGGGATATTATGGAACTGTCTTCAACTGTGTCAATTAAGCCTTTAAAGGACACAGCATTAATTTTGATATCTAGAAGGGGTCTCTCACCTGTGATGGCTTTAACCCAATGAATTTGATTATCCCCAGTGATTCCAAAACTTTTATTGGAACATGTTACATTACTTGTATTAGGAACCCAGCAGGGAAGCAATGCAACTGGGCAATACAGGTTTGAGTGGGTATAACTTGATAAGTTCCTGAGGACATTTTAATTTTAATTCCTCCTACATAATCTGAGTCTATAACTCCTAGCAGAATAGTGATGCCCCAGGAACTTATGCTAGATCTTCCCTATATTAATCCCAGTAAACCTTCTGGAATAGGCCCTTTCACTCCCGAATTGGTCAGATAGACTTTATTTTGTTCTTTAAGTATTAATTCTTTGGTAGTGACAAAGTCCAGACAGGCACTTCCCCAGGCAGCAGCACATAAGTCTGCCACAGATTGGAAAGCTGTGGGGGTGGAGCTGAGTAGCTCTGTTTTAATTGAGTATGATTGAACAAAGCCCTCCAAAAGGATTTCAGGGCACTGGAGGAAGTGCCCCACTGCCCATTTCCTGACAGAGCATTCTCATCTTTATCAAATTTAGATATACATCTATTTGCACAATGCTTTCCCTTATGGCATCATGGACAGTATTTACGGGGCAGGGTGTCTTGTTTAGCCCAGCTCTTTTGTGAGCCTCCCGTATTTTGAGGGCAATCCTTAGCATAATGACCTGGTTGTCCACAAGCAAAACATTTTGCTGAGGCAACAAGAGCCATGGCTAGTTTGAGCTTTAAATGTTTCAGGGCCTATATTTTGACAAGCTTTAAGATAAACTCCCACTTGGATGTTTCCTTTTCTCAAAGGGGTGATGACCTTCTGACAATCTTCACTGTCATTTTCATAAGCTAATTGTAAAGTAAAGCTTCAGCAGCATTAATATTATCAACTTGTGATATGACTGCCTGAAATTAATTAATAAAATCAATATATGGCTCTGTAGCCCTTTGCTGAATAGCTGAAAAATATTTTTGGGTGCAAGAATTATCTGACATTTTTGACCATGTGTATTGCACAGCTGAAAAAATTTGTTCAAAAGTTTGATGATTATTCATATTAATTTGTTGTTGTAAATTAAGATATGGACCTGATCCTGTTAACATCTCATATCCTATTTGCACCCCATTTTGGATATTATTCATAGCCAGGACAGTGCAACAATCATTGTACTCCATGATCCATACATTAAATTGCACAGGGGTGATAATGTTATGGACCAGCTGTTTCCAATCCCATTGTGTCATCATGTAACCAAGTCGTATATTTCCCAGTAATACAGTGATAAAAGGACTATGTAGTCCATTTTCCTTAATGCTATGATGTAATTCCCTATAGACTTCATATGGTAAAGGGTCATAGCATCTTTGATTTTGTACTACTACTACAGGAAAAGCCACCATTTCATCACCATGTTTTAAGGCTTCTTTCATGCATAACTGCATGCTGACTTTAGAAATATTGGTGAAGGAGGAGGCAGCTCCTCTGAGATATCTAAGCATTCCCCAGATGCTTGAATAGGTGGCAGTGGTGGCAGTGGTAATTGGGGGGAATAGGGTCAGGTGGCATGGCTGCAGTAGCCACATCTGTTTCCTTTTGCGCTGAAGGAATATATAGTGGGGTTAATATCACATGCCAAGTTATAATAGCAATAAAATATATTTTTTCACCTTGTTTAAACTTATGTTTCAAATTTTGTCATACTTGTTCCCATAATTCTAAATCTAAGATTCCTTTTTTAGGAAATCAAGGACAATACTTTTGAATTGTTTGTAACAGGGAGTGCAATTGACCATTTTGGACTATGCAATCAGCTGCTTCTAAGAGTTGCATTGTTTTTACAAAAGTATCCTGTTCTTTGAAAATTCTCAGTCCCATCATGATTTAGAAAACCCTCATCATACTAGACACATTGCCAAGTATGCACAGTGGACATTGCTGTTCCCTTACCTTGGAAAGGTTAGTTTCATTTTTTTGTCCAGAGGAGTATATTCACTCCTTAATGTGCCAATTCATGCCACTGATCTGGGTCATGTAGAGGTCATCAATTGCTGTGGGAATCAAATGAAAACATTCTGAAGCTTTGTATTTTGGGGGGAGGTCCCCTTTATTTGATCTCCTTCAATATATATACAGTCAGCTATCTCAGGATTTGTGCCCAAGCAATTGCTGAATGTGAAACTGCTCAGAAAGTTTCCCCCCTCCCCCTGAGGAGATAATGGAGAGGCAGAAAGCTTTAACTAAGTAACAGTGTAAAGTAAGAAACTCTTCATGGTTTTCAGGATGAACTAATAACAGCAACTTTTCCCATGCAGTAGTAATTTCTTTGCACAGCAAAGCATGTTTAAACAGTTTCAAGGATAATTTAACCAAAGCTTTACCACACCAATTCAGTAAAAAAATGCTATGGTAATTTTTATTGGGATTGAGTTAAATCTGTAAATCAGTTTGGATGGGATAGACATCTTAATGATGTTTAGTATTCCTTCCATAAATAGGGAATATTCTTCCATTTAAGTATTTTTTTATTTCCTTTAAATGTCTTGTGTAGTTTTCTGTGTAAAACGCATTACACCTTTAATTAAATTTATTCCAAGGAATTTGATACTTTTAGTTGCTATTGTAAATGGGATATTTTCTTGATTTCCTCCTCAGTTGCTCATTATTGGTGCACAGAAATATGACTGATTTTTGTATGTTAATCTTAGAACTTTCCACTTTACTGAACTCATTTTTATGCTCTAGAAACCTTACTGTAGTTTCCTCAGGGCTTTTGAGATATAGGATATTGTCATCTGTAAATAGTGAAATTTTTACTTCATCCTTTTTAATTTAGATGTGTTGTATAGGTTCTTGCCTAGGTTCTTGAGCAAGTACTTCTAATGGAGTGTTAAACAAGAGAGGTGACAGTAGGCATCCTTGTCTCATTCCAAATCTTAGAGGGAAACTTTTAGGATTTCACCATTGAATATGTTTGCTGTGTGTTTTTCATATATACCCTTTATCTGGTTGAGGAAATTTCCTTCTTTTCTGATCTTTTGAAGTGCTTTTATCAAGAAAGGATGCTGTATTTTGTCAAATGCTTTTCTGCATCTATAGAGATTATCATGTAATTTTTTTCTTTCAATCTGTTTATATGGTGTATTACAATGATTTTCTTATGTTGAACCATACTTGTACAGGAAGGATGAAACCCACTTGGTCATGATGTATAATTCATTTTTGTGTTGTTGAATACAATTAGTAAGTATTTCGCTGAGGAATTTAGGCTCTACACTCATTAGAGAGATTGGTCTGTAGTTTTCCTTTCTTCTGGCATATTTTTTTGGCTTTGATAGAGGGATGAGGTTAGCATCACAGAATGAATTAGGGAATGTTCCCTCCACTTAAGAGTTTGAGCAGAATTGTTAATTCTTTCTGGAATGTTAGGCAGAATTCACTTGTGAAGCCATCTGGTCCTGCCCTCCTCTTATCTGGGAGGTTTTGGATGACTAATTCAATCTCATTGATTGTGATTGGTCTGTTGAGTTCATGGATTTCTTCTTTCATCAATGTAGGGTGCTTGTGGGTTTCTAGGAATTTGTCCATTCCCTCTAAATTATCCATCTGGTTGGCATATAATTTTTCAAAGTATCCTGTTATGATACTCTTTATTTCTGTGACATCTATGGTGATATCTCCTTCCTCATTTCTTATTTTATGTATTTGCACCTTCACACATTTTTTAATTGTTAGTAGAGATATGGGTTTGTCAATTTTATTAATCTTCATAGAGAACAAGCTTTTGAATTTGTTTACTTTTCTCTAGTGCTTTCTTATTTTCAATTTCATTTAGCACTGCTCTAATCTTTATTATTTCCTTCTTTCTTCTTCCTTTGGGGTTAGTTTGTTGTACTTTTTCTAAGGTCTCCATGTTTGCAGTTAGGTCTTTGATTTTAGCTCTTTCTTCTTTTATAATACAGGCATTTATGGCTAAGAACTTCCCTCTAAGTATAGGTTTTCCTGAATCCCTTCGGTTTTTGATATATTGTGTTTTCATTTTCTTTAGTTTCAATGTAGTTACTGATAACTTTTGCAATTTCCTCCTTGGCTTCCTGATTGTCTAAGAATGTGATGTTGAACTTCCATATTTTTGTGCATAATCTTCTTCTCTGCCCCTTACCAATTTCCAGCTTCATTCCATTGTGGTCAGAGAAAGTATTTTGTATAATTTCAATATTTCTGAATTCATTGAGAGGTTTTCTTGGGTCTAGCATGTTATTGATCCCAGAGAATGATAAATATGCACTTGAGAGGAATGTGTATCCAGATGTATTTGGGTGTAATGTTTTGTATCTGTATTTCAGGTAAACATCCTCTAATGTATTATTCAAGGTCTTTGTTTCTTTATTGATTCTCTGTAGAGATGTTCTGTTTAATGGTGATAATGGTGTTTTAACATCCCCCACTATAACTGTAGATGCATCTATTTCTTCACTTAGCTTTCCTAATGTTTGCCTCATGCACTTTTAGGAGCTGTGGTAAGTTGCATAAATGCTTATGATTGTTCTTTCTTCTTGATAGATTATTCCTTTTATTATAATATAGTGGCTTTCTTTGTCTCTTAACAATAGTTTTGCTTTTAAAGTCTGATATTAGTATAGCTACTTCCACCCATTTTGGTTATTGTTTACATGCAAAATTCTTTTCCAAACATTCACTTTCAGCACCCTTTCATCCCTGGGTCTAAGGTGAGTTTCTCATAGAGAGCCTATTAATGGGTCCTATTTCCTTATCCATTCTTCAAATCTGTGTCACTTGACTGGAAAGCTTAATCCATTAACATTCAATGTTATTACTATAATAGAATTCCTTCATTAGCCATATTATCTTTAGATTTCTGTAGGCCATTTAATGATTTTATTTCTCTTTTTATCTTTTTAGTTTTTCTTAAAATCTCCTCCAACTCTAACTCTCCTGGTTTTTCCTTTCAACTAGCAGAATTCCCTTTAGTATTCCTTGATGTACAGGATTCTTATTGACAAACACTCTTAATTTCTGTTTATCTATGAATATTTTTGAACTCTCCATCATTTCTGAATATCAGCTTTTCTGGATAGGGATTTCTTGGCTGGAAGGTTTTCTTTTAGCACCTTAAGTATGTCATACCACTGCCTTCTTTCCTCCATGGTTTCAGATGAGAAATTAGCACTTAATCTCTATTAGTCAGCCAAAGGGATGCTGAATCAAAATACCAGAAACTGGTTGGTTTTTATACAGGGTATTTATTTTGGGTAATAGCTACACTTACCAGACCATAAAGTGTGAGTTTCTTTCCTCACCAAAGTCTATTGCCACCTGCTGGGGCATGATGGCTGCTTATGTCTGCAAGGGTTCAGGCTTCATGAGTTCCTCTATTCCTGGTGCTGGCCTCTTTCTGGGCTTGCCTGCTCTACTCTTTGGAAAAGGCAAGCTGTAGACCATCAGGCAAATGGCCCTGCCTCTTTCCCTAGGACACAATTCTCTCTGGGTTCAGCTTCTCTGCATTCTCCCATGTGTTTACTTCTTGGGCTCTGACTCAAATCTCCCAACTCTGTCCTTTGCCATGTCTTTTCTCTCTGAGGCCCTGACCTAATGATGTGTCCTAATTGAAGTCCTAATCATAATTTAATCAATTAAAGTTGATACCTCTGACAGACCAGTTTATAAACATAATGCAATAACTCTTTTTGGAATTCATAAACAATGCCAAACTGCTATATAATTTGAACTTCATTTGTTTGTGATGGATCTCATTTCTCTTGATGCTTTCAGTATTCTCTTTGTCTTGAGCATTGGACATTTTGATGAATATATGTCTTTAATTAGGCCAGTTAGGATTTATACTGTGTGGGGTCTGCTGCACTTCCTGGACTTGTACATTCCATGTCCCTCAATAGCATTGGGAAATTTTCAGCCATCATTTCCTCCAACACTCTTTCTGCCCCCTTTCGCTTCTCTTTTCCTTCTGGGATACTTATAATGCATATGTTTGTGCATTTCATGTTGTCATTCTAGTCCCTAAATCCCTGCTCAATTTTTTCTACCTTTTTACCTTTCTGTTCTACTACCTGTCTGATTTCAGAGGTACTGTCTTCCACATCACTAATTCTTCCCTCTGCCTGTTCAAATTTGCTGTTATGTGCTTCCAGTGCATTTTTTATTTCTTGCATTTTACTATTCATCACCATGATATCTA
>JAQZBX010004049.1:46466-62335 GCA_029593785.1 Cabassous unicinctus
TTTTTTTTGGTGTCTAGGCATCTGTCTTGATGGGTTTATTCAGTTGGTTAGATTCTCTTTCTACTCTGGTGTTTTATTCTGTTATTGTTTTAGTGTGTGTGGTAAGGTTTCCCTTTGACAGTTAGTTTCTCTTATTCTTTTTCCTTGCTATTACCTATATTCCCTTGGAAAAAAAAGAATTAGGAGGAGGGCAAAGGATATGAGTAGAGAAAAGGAATAATAGTTATAATAACAAAAAAGGTAGAAGATGAACCATACAAGACCTACAAAAATGAATAATTAACACTTATAAAAAATCATAAATACAGAGGAATAAGAATAAAAAAGGTGGAATAAAAAAATGAGAAATGGAATAGAGAAATATATATAGAATTATTTAAAAGGCCAGAATGATGAACAGAAAGGAAAAGGAAAAACAAAAACCAAAATACAAATAAAGAAAACAGTTGGACAAATGACAGAAAGAAATAAAAGCAAAAAATTGAAAAACCATACAAAAATCAATGGAATGAATGAGAAACAACATTGAACAGAAGGTAGAAAATGAAGGAAAGAAAATAAATAATGTAGGTAGAAAAAATAAAAAAGGAAACAAAGAAAGAGGAAACACAACAACAAGAATAAAGTACCAGCAACTAAAAGAAGAATAACCAAGGAAAACCTGCCTTCCCTCTTAGGCTGCTAAGGAGCTTCTCAAGTTGCCAATGTTCATCCAGGTAATGCATGGGTAATATATGCAGTTTTAATGAGTAAAATAAGAAAAAAATAAAAAAGGAAACTTTAAAAACAAACAAATCCAAGAAAACCTAAAATAAAAATAATGTCTACATGTTTCCTATCATAACCTATCATCTGGAAGCCTGATAACCCAGTGGATCACTTCTCCAATTAGTAAGGAGACCAGGGAATCAATGCAGGGGCCTTGTATATGCAGGGTGGGAATTCCTCCACTTAGCTAAATTGTCTCATTAGGTTGATTAGGCCTCAGAAAACACTCTGCCCCCTCTACCCCAGGGACTTTAGACTACAATTTGCTAGAGTCCTGCTGATTAGGCACCTGTCTCAACCCCTCTCTATTCTAGTTCCTCTCTGTGTCCGGATGGCTGGGCAGGACAGCCTACCTGAGCACATACACTTTCTCTCTCCCCATTGGGTGACGGACCCTTCTGAGATACAAAGGAGTTTCAGCTGTCCAAACGAACTGCAAAGGAACCACTCTCCACCCTCTGCCAGGCCCAGCTTCCTCCCAGGAATTGCCCCTTCCCAGTCAGTTGTCAGCAGTGAGCCAGGGGTTTCACCAATGCTCCTTGCCCTGAGGGTGGGGTATATGCATCATTTCCAGCCACAGTTGTGAGCAACTCATGGTTTTCCTTTGGCTTCGTTATCTTTCCAGTACCCTCCTAGATGACTAGGATCACCTTCCTATTCTATATATATCCAAAGCAGCTCCTTTACAGAGGTTCCTGACTTCTATTTACTTTTTCTGTGAGAGGGCCAGACTTTGCCTACCTACTTCAGCACCATTTTCCCAGAAGTCTCTACTTACATTTTACTCATAGTGATCTAGTTTTCCTATCACCATTTGTTAAAGTGACAATTCTTTCCAGATTGAGGGGTTTTTCCACCTTGTCAATAATTGATTGGTCATTAATATGAGGGTTCAGTAATGAGTTCTTAATTCTATGCCTTTGCTCTATATGTCTGTCTTTGGGACAATATCATGGTCTTTTGATTACTGTATATTTGTTATAACTTTTAAGATTTGAAAGGGTGAATTTTCCAACTCCTGTCTTCTTTTTCAAGATGGCTTCAGCTACTCAGGGCCCATTATCCAACCTAATAAATTTTATTATTTTTCTTTTCCATTTCTGCAAAGAAACTTGTTTGAATTTTAATTGGCAATACATAGATTCTACAAATTGCTTTGGGTAGTATTGGCATCAGGATGATATCTAACCCATGAACATGGAATAGCCTTTCATTTATTTAGATTTTTAAATTTCCTTTGGCAATATTTTGTTGTATTATGTTTAGAAGTCCTTTATATACATGGTTATATTTATTCCTTTTTCTTAGATTTTTAAATTGGTAACTGTGAAAAGATTTATTTTCTTCAGTTCTTCCAATTGCTCATTGTGTAGAAGCACTACTGATAGTTGGCTGTTGATTTTGTACCCTGCCAATCTGTTGGATTCATTTATTAGTTCTAAGAATTATGTTATAGATTTTTCAGGATTTTCTGTATATAGGGTGGTATCAAGTGCAAATAGGTAATGTTTTACCTTGGCCTTTCCAATTTGGATGCCTTTATTTCTTTTTCTTGCCTAATTACTCTGACAAGAACTTTAGTACAATGTTGAATAAGAGAAGATTCATTGCTCATCCTGGTCTTTTTCCTTATATAGATGGAAGGATTTCAGTCTTTCACCATTTAGCAAAATGTTAGCTGTGGGCTTTTTGTATATGCCCTTTTCATGTGGAGGAAGTTTCTTTCTATTCCTACTGTTCTAAGTGTTTTTATATCTAAAAAGGGTGCTGTAATTTGTCAAAAGTCTTTTCTGCCTTTATTGAAATGATCATGTAGGTATTTTATTTCATTCTGTTAGTGTGGTGGATTGCATTAATTGATTTTTTAATGTTGAACCAAATTTGCATATCAGGGATGATTGCTACTTCATCATGTATAAAAATTTTAAGATGCTGCTGGATTCAATTTAATAGTATTTTGTTAAGAATTTTTAGTTCTAAATTAATGAGATTTTGGTCTGTACCTTTCCATTCTTGTGGTATTTTTATCTGGATTAACTATGAAGGTAATGATGGTGATGTACTATAAGAAAATTATGATTATGAATTGTGAATTCATAAGCTTTCTAATCAATAGTGTCTGCTGTTTCAGCCTAGAATTGTGAATGATTAACTTGCCCTTTGTCCTTTGGAATGGTATAATTCTACTATACAGGCAACCTCATCATCCATTACCCAAAAAACAAATGATTAAAAGGAACAATTTACTAGATGTGGTATTTGCACATCCTATTTGTATCCCCTGTAACGTTAACATTAAGTTAAAGCTGATGTTAGTGTACCATGAACAGAATAGAAGAAACATCACATCTCTGCTGTGGAGCATTGGCCACCCCCACAACAGATGAATTGGGTTACTTGTGATCAGGTCATTCTTCATAATTTGCTCGACTCGTAGTTCTGAGGTTCAGAATCCTTTTAAAGGGACAGCCCCTAAGCTGCCAATCAAAGTCTCACCTAGGAAAGGATGTTCAGCCTGAGACCATTTTTCCAATCAGGACTGTGATCAGCTCCAAAGGGATTTCCCTGCCTCATGAGAGATAAGATGTGTTTTCTCCTGATTTGGTGAGTGGTTGTATATACTTTCATTCTTTCCTTTGCCATTTAATTGCTTACTCTTCTTTTCTGTGATTGTTTAATTGTTATAATCATATGATTATCCTGAAATTCATTTGACTGAATAAATCTACCTCTGCATAGCATTTAGAGTTTCTGCCTCTTCCTTAGCAAAACAACTGGCCTCATAGAATGAGTTAGGTAGTTTCCCCTCCTCTTCAATTTTTTTGGAAGAGTTTGAGCAGAATTAAAGTTACCTTCTTTAAATGTTTGCTAAAATTTTCCTGTGATGCTATGTGGCCCTGAACTATTATTTGTTGGGAGCATTTTGATTATGGATACAATCTATTTATTAGTCATTGGTTTGTTAGATCTTCTATTCCTTCTTCAGTTAGTGTAGGTATTTTATGTGCTTCTAAGAATTTTTATTTTTCATCCAGGTTATTTAAACTATTGGCATATTTGGCATTTTTATTTTTCATCCAGGTTATATAAACTATTGGCATATTGTGACAGTTTGAAGTTTTTTATGCCTATCAAAAAGTAAAAGTTTAAGTTTTTGACCTCATCCTTTTCTGTGTATCTTGGGCCCTTTTGATTGGACTACATCATTGAAGTGTGACACTTTGGGATTCTTTCCACTTGCTGAGACATATGTAAATGGAGACAGAGAAATTGGAAGCTATCATTTTTTATTCTGCCATGTTTGAGAGGACATGAGGGTAACCAACAGCCAAAATGTAAGCATAACACCCCCAAGATGATGGTCTAACAGAACAGTTCACGGCTGAAGAGATGAGCCATGTGCCTTATAACCCACAGATGAACTTGGGAAAACTTAAGAGCTAAGACTGGAGATGAGAACCTTACAGAGAGAAACCCTATGACTACTTGTCCACAGGTGAGCTCCAGGAGATGGTAAGTTCTGTAAGGGAAAGCAAGGAGCTCAATAATAAATGGTGACCATCTTGCTTTGTCATGTGGGAGGATCCCTGTATCACCAGTAGCTAACATTGGTGAAAAAGCATCTCTGCTGATACCTTGATTTAGGGATAGCCCCTAAATCAATTCGTGGACTCAGAATTGTAAGATTTTACCCTAAATAAAATTCTCATTGTAAAACCCAACCATTTCTGATATTTTGCATCAACAGCCTGTGACAAATTTAAGACACATCTGTTCATAGAATCCATTTATGCCCCTTTTACATTTCAGTAACAATGGTAGTAATGTCTCCTTTTCCATTTTTAATTTTTTTTTATTTGTATCCTCTCTCTTTTCTTCTTTGTCAATCTAGCTAACTGTTGATTTTATTAATCTTTACAAAGAATCAACTTAGGGATTTCTAATGCCCTATTGTTTTCTTATTCTCTTTTTCATGTATCTCTACTCTTATCTTTATTATCTCCTTCATTCTCCTCGCTATTGGTTTAGTTTGTTCTTCTTCATGTTGTTCCAGTTTTGAGGTGAGCTGTGTGATTTGAAGTAATTTCAATTTCAATGTAAGCATCCAGAGCTATAAATTTCCCTCTCAGCACTGACTTTGCTGCATCCTAAAAGTTTTGTTATGTAGTATTTTCATTTTCATTCACCTCAAGATAATTCTTAATTATGCTTCTTACTTCCTCTTTATCCCATTGGTTGTTTTAGATTATACTGTTTAATTTCCACATATTTGTGAATTTCCCCTTTTTTCTCTGTTTGTAATTTCTAACTTCATTGTGTTGTATTCAGAGAATATGCACTGTATTATTTCAAATTTTTAAAATTCATTGAGACTTGTTTTGTGCCCCAACATACACTCTATCCTGGAGAATGATCCATGTACACTTGAGAAGAATAGGAACATTGTTTTTGTCAGGTGTAGTGTTCTATATATGTCTGTAAAATCTGTTTGGTTGTGTGTATCTGTATCATTCTAGTCCTGTACTGCCATATTGATCTTCTCACTAGATAGTCTATCCTTTATTGAGAGTGATTTGTTAAGTTCTCCCACTCTTAATGTAGAACTTTTGATTTTTCAACTCAAATCTGTCAGTATTTGCTTCATTTATTTTTGGGCTTTGCTGTTAGGTCCATATACATTCATAATTGTTACACATTCCTTTTGAATTGTCCCTCTTTTCAGTATGTAATGATCATCATTGGAACAAATGAATGTTGTGAATTAAAGACTACTTTTTCTTATATTAGTATAGCCACCACGGCTATTTTTTAAATATACAATTTTACATTTTTAAAAAATATACATAGATTACATAAATGTTACTTAAAAAATAGAAGGAATTTGCATATGCCCTGCTCCCAAACCCTCCCACATTTTCCCACATTCTTGACATCCTTCTTTAGTGTGGCACATTTGTTAAAATTGATGAACACATTTTGCAGCAGTGCCACTAAGAGTGGATTATAGATTATATTGTAGTTTATACTCTCTCCCATACAGTTTTGTAAGTTATGACAAGATATATAATGGCTTGTATCTGTCATTGCAATGTCATTGAGGAAAATTCCCAAGTCCCAGGAATGTCCCTATATTACACCTGTTTTTCCCTCTCCCTCCCTTCAGGACCTACAGTGGCCCCTGCCTCCACATCAATGATAAAAGTTCTTCAGTTGTTAGAATCACAATATGTCTTTATTAGAACACCAGTAAGTCTACTCTAGTCCATCATGCATTCCCCAAACCTGAGAAATATGGGATGGTGATGCCCACTCAACCTCTAGTTGGGAGGGGGCTTAGATCCCATGGGGCAGATGGATGGGACAATCTTGCTTGCAGTTGCACAGTTTCTCTGTTCCTTGCGATGGTTGTTGTTCAGCATTATCTCATTGTTGGCTGTCCTGGGTGAGTCCAATGAACTGGTGAGGAGGTGTTGCAACTCTGTTGAGATTCAGGGCCCAGCCAAAAGATTTAAATCTCTTGGACATATACATATCAAAAGACAGCCAAAAGATTTAAGTCTCTTGGACATATACATATCAACTGTATATGTCCAAAAGATTTAAGTCTCTTGGACATATACATATCAACTGTAGATTAACTATAGGTTCAAATAGAAGGCACAGAAGAGCAATGTATAGGGAAACCACAACTGAGTCTAACTCTGTCACACTAGGGAGTATAAATTCCAAAGTAGAGCCCACTGGCAGGGCACCAAATTCCTGAGCTCTCTTCCATGCCTATTGTGTCTGGATGTCTCCACTATTTGAGGCAATATTTACTGTGACACTGAATGTGATTCTGCTTAAAAGGGCATAAGCATAATCTCTGGAATAACTTTCTGACACACTTTGAAGACTCTTAGCAATATAAACTCATTTGTCTTTACCCTTTCCCCCTTTTGGTCATTGTTTTCTTCCAGTTGCATTGTTAGGTGGGGCTTGGTAGTATTTCCTCTGTGCCAGGGAGACTTAAACCCAGGAGTCATGTCCCACACTTGAGGGAAGGTAATGCACTTATATTCTGAGTTTGGCTTAGAGAGAGGCCATATTTGAATAACAAGGAGGCTTTCTGGAGGTGAATCTTAGGCATCCTATAATACCAGCCTACATTTTAATTTCAAAAATAAAGGTTTATAAGTAGTCATCAGTGTCAAGGGCCTGTCAATGGTCCATCCTCCTTCACTAGTCACTGCCCCTGAACTTGTGCAATATTGCTATCCCAAAAGAGAATGTGGCAAAACTCCACAGGAAGGGAATTGAATATTCTTTCAGTTATTGTGTGAATATCCACCCACTGTGATAATGCCTCATGAACATGAACATATTTATATGACTTATCGGTATGCCCCAGGTGAACCTCCTCCCACGCATTCCCTATCACTGAAACCCTGCAGCAGTGATCCTTCCCTGCCACTGTTGTAACCCTTCTGTGATTCAAAACTTCTTCAAAAATGAAACTAAGAAAATAACCTAATACAATTAATAAGAAAATGAAATATTAATGGTATTTTAAAAAATAACAAATAAAATAAAAAACATTTTTAATTGGAATAATAAAAAATAATTAAAAATATGAAATTAAAAACATTTGGGGCATTGTGTCTTTCATCACTGTAAGATCTGTTATCTTGTATGTATCATGATATTCTTTCTATTTATTGCCCCAGTTTCTTATTTTTCAATTTTGTCTCAAAGAAGCTTTATGTTACAGAAAATTCACTTATAGAATATAATTTTGTCTTCAAAGAAGCTTTATGTTACAGAAAAGTCACTTATACAATATAATTTTGTCTTCAAAGAAGCTTTATGTTACAGAAAAGTCACTTATCTAATATACCCAACTTCCTCCTCCTTTGCCCTTTTTCCCAATTAATAACATTTTACATGTCATATGTATATAGCAAATATAACAATTGTTATATTTGTTACAATTGATATACAAATATTGAAGCATTATAACTAACCATGGTCAATGATTTGCATTATGTTTTACAATTTAGACCATACACTTCTATAAATTCTTATGAAAGTTAACATGGCCTGTATCCCAGAGGTAGGCAATGTTTCAATATTTATAGATCAACTGTAACAAATGAACCATCATCAGTTCTCTTTTGGTTACAAATTGCATCCTTATCCTTTTACTGTCAACATATTTGTATTTTGAATGTAAGATATGTCTCTTGCAGACAGCATATCCTTTGTTCATGCTTTTTAATACATTTTATTAATCTCTTCCATTTACTGAAGAGTTGATTTCCTTTGCATTTAAAGGCACTACTGAAAATAGAGAAATTTCTTCTGTCAATTTTCTATTTTACCTTTGTAAGTTTTATGCTGTTTTTGTCTCTCACTATAGCAGATATGGCTTTGAATTTTTCCCACAACACTTTCAGTTCTCTCCCCTTCTAGTCATGAAGCATTTCATTTTTTAGTAGTCAAACTGCAAGCCTTGAGAAATAACTGTGAGTTCATGACTGCTAATAAAATGTATGGTTAGAATTCTATCCCAGAAACTCTAAGAATAACCTGATCTGTGAACTGCTTGACCACCTTTGTATCAACGAATCCCTTAGTAATTACTGTAAAGATATAAATTCAGCCCTACTGACAAATATTATAAATGCTCATTTTACATCGTTACTGTGAAAGTGTATTTTCTGCCCTGCTGGAAAACAGTGAATGTCTGGGCTTCATTTATCTCTCTTGAGCACAGCACTTTTTAATCATTCTACACTCTCACATGCTCTCTCCCTCTGCAAATAGACATGTGGTTTAAAAATGCTCCACTTGCTTTGTGGCAAGTGTGGCTTGAGCTTCAGAAATGACATACTCTCTGCCTCCTGCCAAGCATCAGGTTTTAAGCCATGACCAGTCTCAGACTCTCAAATAGAGATGTTCTCCCCTCTGGGCCATTGAAAGTGAGGCCCCACATAATCCCCCTATTAAACACTCTTTGTTCACCAAGGTTGACTTGACTGAGTCTTTCTTTGGCCTGAGGTATCTCTCCCAGTTTGGTGGGAAGCTGTCATTTTACATCCCTCCATGGTTGGAACACTCACTTCTGTTTAATATTAATTTGCTTTCTTGTATTGTACCATTTTGAGTGCCTTCCAAATTCTATCTGGATGTTTTTATTTGTTTTTAACTCATAAGTTTAAAATGTAACATACTAAATATACAACAATTATTTTCAGTTTGATACCTACTTAACTTCACTAGCATGCATGATACTATAAACCTCTGAACCCGTATCATTTTTTTACTTCTTACCACTTATATGTTTGTATATTTTATGTACAAAAGCCTTGATTTATCATAACCTTTTATGCATTTGCATTGTAGCACATGTAGGAAACAAGAAGTGAAGTTACATACCTAACAATACAATACAATAATGCTGGCATTTACAGTTATCAAAATGTTTACTTATATGCAGATCATGGTTTCTTTAGGTTGTTTTGAAGCACTTTCTAGTTTACTTTCATTTCATTCTGAAAAACTACCATTAGCATTGCTTGTGATGCAGATATAGTGGTGATGACTTCCCTCATCTCTTGTTTAACAGAAAATGTCTTAATTTCTCCCTTATTTTTGAAAGATTGATTCATTGTATATAAATTTTTGGCTGGCAGTTGTTTTCCTTCAGCACTTTAAGTATTTCAATCCCATGCCTTGTAGCCTCCATCAAGCTCTGATAAGAAATCAATCAGCACTCAATCTAATTGGGACTCCCTTGTATGTAAAACGTTGCTTTTCTCTTGAACATTTCAGAACTCTCTCATTATCCTTTGCATTTGGTAGTGTTATCAATATATGGTGGGGTATATTTTTTCATGGTTATACCATTTGGTGACCTCTGAGCCTCTTTGATTTGCATATTCACCCCTTCTTATAAGTTTGTCAAGTTCCCAGTTGTTATTTCTTTGAATATCCCTTCTGGCCTTTTATATCATTCTTCTCCATCTGACAGACCCATAATGTGTATATTGGTATGTAATTGATGGTTTAGGCTATTTTCACTTTTAATATTTCTTTTCTTTGTCTGATCCTTAGCCTCAAATATCTTTATTCAAATTCACTGCCATCTCTAATCTGCTCTTGAAATCCTCCTGACCATTTTTATTGCAGTTATTGTGGTCTTCAACACCAGTAGTATTCTTTTGTTACTTTGAAATTTTTCTCTTTACTTAGACTTTCATACTGTTCATTTATTGTTTTTCTGATATCATTTATTCCTTTACCTGTACATTCATTCACACTCTTTAGAACTTTTAAGACCTCTTTTTTAAAGACTTTGTTCAGTATCTCCACATTCTCATCTTTGTCACTGGTATTTTCTGTACTTTTATCCTCTTCCTTTGAATGGACCATAATTTCCCGTTTCTTTGTTTTAATTGTGTTCTTTTATTGCACATTGTGTTAATATTTAAAATGTTAACTCTTGAATTTATGCCTGGCATGTATTTTTTTTTTTTCATTTTGTAACCAGCTGAGTTAAAAAGTTTAGAAGACAAACATTTTCTTGGACTTCAGCTCTCCTATCAGGAAGGTTTGCTTGCCAAAGGCAAATGCACTGTGCAGTGTTTTCTTTGCCTTTCTGGGTCTCTTTCATCCTGTGTCTTTGCTTGTTAGTTGTTTTGGAGTTCCACTTTTACAGGAGCTTAGTTGCCTGCTCTTTCCCTTGGATATAGACTGCCCTTTCCTGAGTATTTGAAGCTGGCAAGGCTTTGTCCCATACTGCCCACTTCTATAGTTTTACACTCCTTTGTCTCATGCTGCTTTTGTGTAGAGTACAAATGCTGGTAGGAAGGTCACCCTTGGGATTGAGTTTCACAAATTGTTGTTTCCCAGCCATAACAGAGCCAGGGACCAATGAAAGACATGCAGACTTGCTCCATTGTGTCCTAAGGAGGAGGATAGCAAAGGCAACAAAAGCTTCTTTGTTGACTCTCTAAAGCTGAACTTTCCTAGCCTACCAAGTAAATGCAGCACTTAAGCTTATTCTTCCCACAGCCCTGGGGAATTACTGCTTCTTTAAATCATCACTGCCTCTCACCCTGTACAGGAGAGATTGAAACATTGGCTACCACCAACTTTGTCCAGAGCAAGTTGAAACAATATCTTCCCCCAGAGTCAGTACCCAGTGATCTGAAATTTATAATAAAAGCTGTGATCAGTGATCCACTATGCCTCCCCTGTTCTTGAGAAATAGGATTTTTACATCCCTTGCTGTCAGTAGCAAGTAGCCAGGGACTGCACCCCATTGTAGATGGCCTGCTGTGAGTTTGTAGGATGGGCAACAGCAGCTTCCACTCAGAGACAGCAATTACATTTCTTTAACATAATTTACTGGTCTTTTCCTCCTGCTCTTCTTTGGAGGTTGCACAGTGTTCCTCTGGACTCTGGGCATTTAAAATAGGTGTTTCAGATTGTCCTTGCCTGTTTTATAGTTGTGGTAGAAGGATTGAGTGCTAGACTCCATACTCTATCATCTTTTCAAAGTCTCATAATTTTGTTTTTCCCTCCAGGTCACCATCTTCAATTCTAATAGATTCCTGAATAATATCTAGCTTCACAGTCACCACAATATTATTTTTGGAGACCTGTTTGTAATCTTGGTTCCAGAATGAGAGGAAGTGTAAGAAGCCAAGGGGCAAGGTACTGTATGCCAAGCACTGGAAGCCCCAACCTCATTGATCTCAGGATGAAACCAGCTAGCCAACTCCCCAGAATTTGTGGGATATTCTCAATGTCCCATTGATTGATCTCCTTCCTCCAGAGGATCTAGACATCATGCCATAGGTACACCAACTGTGGTTCATTACCTCTACCCAGGATTGTAGACAAGAGGCAAACCCTCAGTTTTTCCCACAAGTCCATCAGTCCTGTTTTGCTCAAGACACTACCATACAAAAGTTATAAAAGAATGATGAAAACAATTGCCAAAAATCAAACAATTCCATTCCATAATTTGCAATGTATTCTACTTGCAGCCTTAAAATCAGTGGAACAAGTTGCTCTGCAGTTCATCTTGGAAACACAGGATTAGTAACAAAAATGTCTTTTAGTAAATGAATAGTTTATTACTTAGCACAAATCACCCCAAAAAAAGATTCAGTCATGGTCAGTGTCCCAGGTAGGCCAACTGCTCAGGCCAGAGTTGGTAGATGGCTACTCTACATGCCCCACAAGGAGAGGAATGACTATACTCTTTCAGTGTTGAGTACTTATACACTCAGAAGGAAGAGGACAATAAATCTTGACATGTTTGCTCTTACTCATTTCACAATCTGGAATGTTGTACACTTACATACACTGAAAAACTGGCTTCATGGTAAATCACAATCACCTTGATGGTTCTTTATTACTAGCAGGCCTAATAAAATGGCAGAAAGGATAGCCATTGTTCCATGCAATGATTTGATGTCATTAAAAAGAGTATTATAATCTATAAATTTTGATTAGTAGCAATTGGTTCATCAAGTGTAACAAATGGACAACACTAGTCTAAGATGTCAATAAAAGGGTATCCTTGTGTGTGGGTAAAGGGATGTTGTATGGAAGCTCCCTATATTTTATTGTATTTTTCTGTAAGTGTGAATCTAAACCCCTCTGAATATAAAACTAAAAAATAATCAGAATAAAGAGAAAATAATAAATCTAGAAAAGGACTATTATGATCACTAATAAAGTATTGGTGATTACAGAGATCTCCTTTCATGTGAGGAGATGAAGTTACCTTCAGGCTTAGCTATGAAGAATTTGAAGGAGGCAGCCATGCAAAGTGCTAAGGAAAGAGATTTCCCAGGGGCAGTCACAGGAAGGGCAAATGCCTAAAATGGGGAATGCAGTTCCCAGTTCAAGGTACAGAAAAGAGAGTGGGGATAATTGGTTAGGGATGCAATTAGAGAGCTGAGAAGAAGGCAGAACACATGGTAGGACACCATAAGCTTGGATTTTATTTACAGAATCTATATGTAGAGGGGTGGAAGAAGGGCATAAGCACCAGGATGAGCAAGGCATGTTTCTGGGCAAGCTAACCCCTATTTGTTCTAAACTAAGGAAAACACAAATGAGAAGGTGTTTCTGTCTAACTTTCTGAATCTATCCTAAATATTGTGTCTTAGGGAAATATACCAATTAATGGACAAGATACTAGAATAAGAAAATACCACTACCCCTAATTCAGTTGGCCTTGACTATGTTGCTTCTCATCTTGCACCAAAAACCTTGCTCAGTCCCCACAGATATAACCTCTCCCTCTC
The DNA here is from genome assembly GCA_029593785.1 of Cabassous unicinctus. NCBI lineage: Eukaryota > Metazoa > Chordata > Mammalia > Cingulata > Chlamyphoridae > Cabassous > Cabassous unicinctus. The sequence goes on from JAQZBX010004049.1 coordinate 59,543, forward strand.
TCTGGCTTTCACTTGACACGTAAGAATTCTCTCCCCTCTCTTTTTATCTCATCCAAAACTGAGATAATCCCACTACTGTAAGTACAGCTTCCTCACTCTCCTCTCAGAGCTAAGGTTCTTAGATGAGTCTTAGGCCATTACCTGGCACCACTTATTCATTTTCAATTCAACCAGCTGTGATCTTGTCACATTTCCACCAACTACTCCAATGAAACTACTCTTCTAAGATTACCACTTACATTCAAATTCTCAAATGCAATAGACACATTCTTTTTTTATCTTCTTGATTTTTCTTCCTGATTTCTCATCATTGTTTATAGGTTTGATTATGTTCTTCCCTACCAACACCTTGGCTTACCGATATCATTTTTTTCAAATTCCTTCCTACCCCTAGGTTTCTTTCTTTTCAGTGTAGTCTCTCTCTATTTATCCCTCTCATGTTGATGTCCAGAAGGTTCAATCTCCTGCTGATATACCCTCACACTATATATTCTCTCTGAGTTTCCACATCCAAACTATAGATTCAACTGTGTCAATGTGCAAGTGAACCCAGCCCTACATATCTAGCAAGAACTGTCTCTTCAGCCCCACATTTGAATTTCCAGTTGGACTCTCATGGATACTTCAAACTAAAGCTCTTCCCCCAAAGTTCTGCCTTCTCTTCTAGGGTGAATGTCACCACCAATGGTCTAAGCCAGAAGATGGAAGGTTTCCTTGACATGTCCTGCTCTCTCTTTCATTGATGTAATTAGTGATGATGTGTCAACTCTACTCACTAAATACGTTTACTGAATTTCTGTCCTCCTCCCTGTTCTTCATGCCATAGCCTTAGCCCAAGTATTCATTACTTGTAACCTGGCTCTCTATCACAAGGTTCCTATTAGTTCCTCAGTCTTTTGCCTGGCCTCTCTCCAATTCATCATCTATATAGTTGCTATTAGAAAATATGACACACTTATCAAAATTCTTTCAATTTTGTTCATGTAGTTTACACTGTAAAGTCAAAATTCCTCAACATTTCATACCAAAAATCCCATGGCTTGGCCACAGTTCATCCCTCCAGCCTCAAACCCTACGATCTCATCAGAGCTATGTTATACCAGAGGTCAGCATGATCTAAACAGGTTTCTGAGGAGAAATTCTCAAGTTATTAACCAAATTCTGATTAAATAATTTGAATTTTTGAAAGTGGGGAATTGGTTTAAACACATAATGGACATTGAGAGTGTCCAAGAAAGGAAGAGAATTTAAATTTTGAGTGCTGAACAATTGTTTCTCATTGAAAGCCATTAACATCTCTAGGAATTCAGTTTGGAAAATGCTACCGAAAGCATTTGAAATAACATAACTGTACCTAGAATATGCTATGTTGTCTTGCTTCTCCAACCCTGTGTGGGGTGCCATCCATTCATTGATTTACACTTTTATTTTTTCATTCAAAAACATTCATTGTACATCAACTGAATATATTAAAACTAGTAAAGTTGGACATTCAGAGGAAGAATATGATCTACATGAGATAAATTACTAAACATGTGCTTAAAACAATTAGGCTGAGAGAAATGGATGTGGCTCAAGTGATTGGGCTCCCATCTACCATGTAGGAGTTCCAGGGTTTGATTCCCAGTGCATCCTGGTGAAGGCAAGCTGACCTGTATGGCAAGCTGATCTGAGCAAAGAGCTGCCCAATGCAGAGTGCTGGCCCATGCAGGATTGCTGGCCTACACAGTGCTGGCCCATGTGGAGAGCTGGCACAGCAAGATGATGCAACAAAAAGAGACACAAACTAGATACAATAAGAGATTCTGCAGACCAGGGAGCTGAGGTGGTGCAAGAGATTGAGTGCCTCTCTCCCACTCCAGAAGGTCCCAGGATCAGTTCCCAGTGCCATTTAAAGAGAAGACAAGCAGACACAGAAGAACACACATAGAGCAGACAGTGAGTACAAAATAATGAGGGGGTAGGAATAAATAAATAAATAAATAATAAATAAATAAATAAAAAATAAATAAATAAATCCTTTTTAAAAATTTGCTCTGAATGTTATGAACCTGGCAGTATAAAAAGGGAGGAACTGAATTGAGGAAGATCAAGAGACAGTAAACTTGTCCTCTCATTCTTTATGGGCAAAGCTCTGAAATATGTGTCAGAGTTATTTTAGGTATTTTGAGGTTTAGATGTTAAGTATGCATGTATTTACATTTATATTTTCTTCATGCATTGATTCTTTTGTTATTATGAAATATCCATCATCACTAGTAATATTTCTTTTAATGTCTATTTTGTCTGATACTGATATAACTAGTCCAATTTTCTGATGCTTTTTGTTTGAGTGATATTTCTTTTCCCATCATTTTATTTTCACTCTCTATGTGTCTTTGAATCTAAAGTGGGTCTCTTGTAGACAGTACATTGTTAGATCTCATAATTTCATCCAGTCTGATCATCTCTAACTATGGTTGGCCTGATTAGGCAATTCACATTCAATGGATTTGTTTGAATTTCTGGGTTTATATATTCCATATTTGTAGTTACTTTCTATGCCTCCTTTCTTGTTTGTTCTTCTCTTCCTCCTGACTCTCTTCATTTGTGTGTTATTATTAATTGTGCCATTTAAATTTATTTGTTTACTTTTAATGTTTCCTTTAGTTATTCTTTTGGGATTCTAATTGCAAAATTGAAATACATATTATTTTATGACAATCTATTTCAGATCAATGCTAACTTAAATCCAGAAATATAAAAACATTGCTCCAATGCACCTCCATTTCTTTCCCCCTATTCTTTAGGCTG